>CM070575.1:44608319-44847263 GCA_036346355.1 Rhipidocladum racemiflorum
TATAAAATCAACTAAGAAATTAAGAAATTGATGGTTGCATTCAATTCAACCTCAAATCTGATTTTTTGCTTTGGACAACACTAATATATCACACATATATTGATATTGGACAGCACCAACAAAACTGAATTTTTGCTTTCAAGTTATGCACATTGAAAAAACTTATACCTTTAATTGGCTTTATGGTTTTCTCCAAAAGCATATGTTTGCTTGAGTCTGCAACGGATGCCATGAACTTGCTAGTAGGGGTAGCGGTACTCTTGTCGCTATTGGAAGATGCCATCAGTGCCTTGCCCTTCTCTACATTGGTCTTACAAGCTACCATCAGTGCCTTGCTCTTCTCCAAATTGGGGTTACTAGCTGCCATCGACGGATTGCCCTTCTCCATCGGCGGCTTGCCCTTGTCTTTACCCTTGACCTTGCATTTGCTAGAGGTCGTGGTCGACTTGCCCTTCCTAGAGATCACTGGTAGCAGTGTTGAGAGTTCCACTATTCGTTTCCTCTTCCTTCCACGACCGACTACATCAGCACTACCTCGCTTTGAACCCCATTCTCATCGGAAGAAACATCATTGATGTGTTGCTCCTGCTCAGCTTGTTCGCCATCTACACCCATATGTTCTTGCTCAGCTTGCTCTTGTTGTGAATGTGAAGCACAATCCATCTACATGTAACACACGCAATCAAATGACAGTAGAGGGTAAGATCATAAGATGAAAACACCCTCCCACACCAAATCAAGGCACTTTGGTTACTGAAAATAAAAAAATGTAAATCCCAACCATCGCAATAAGAAAATTATACATCCTCTTCAACAATCTAACACACTAAATTAGGGTTCTTCCTCCAGACCTCCACTCCTCTTCTGCTCATCACTCGTGAAGCTACACAACTCACTATGCTCTTCTCCTACAGGACACACGTTCAGAGGAAACATCAGGTTCACGATTAAGCAAAAGAAATTGTCTGCCACGAAGCTCTTGCTCCTGGTCAACCTGGGCAGGACGCTGCTGCTCTTCCTCACCGACCCCAGCGTGGTTCTCTGAACCCTAGGAGCCCCTCCGTGGCAGGCGGCCTTGGCCCGCCCGGTCGGTCGGGCATGACGATGACGAGTGGGTGGCATGCGGTGAAGGTGCAGGCGTGCGGCAGTAGAGGCGCGACGGAGATGGAGATGGGGAGCTGCGTGGGTGGCGGCGGCAAGAGTTGCGTGGGTGGCGGCGATGGCTAAGGGAAACTGCGAGGGAGGCGGCGACAGGAGCTGCGCGTAGCGGTGGCGAGATCTGCGGCAAGCGCGATGGTGGCGGTGGGGGCTGCGATCGGGGGACGATGGGAGCTATGGTGGGGGCGGTAGGAGCCAGGAGCTGCGGCGGGGGAGGGCGAGATCTGCGGTAGGGGGGCAGGCGCGATGGTGGCGGCCGCGGGAGCTGCGGCGGGGACGGCGAGAGCCGGGAGCTGCGACGGACGGCAGCGGCGGGAGCTGCGGCTGTGGCTTGTGGACGGTGGCGGTGGAGAATGGGGATTGGGGAGGAGCCGAACAGTATTGAAGAGCCTTGTATCAACCCTAATACCAAATTGTCAATGGGCCTGTTGGGCTGGATACCCGATTTTTAAAATTATCCGGGTACCCATATCCGGCCCGAAAATCTTGGTATTTACCGGGTATCTACTATCCTGTATCCGACCCATATCCGAAACAAAAGTATCCGGGTAATTACCCATATCCGACCCGACAAAAAAATACCTGTATCCATATCCGAATTTTCGGGTAAAATTTTCGCCAAGTCCGAATACGGGTCGGGTATTACCCGACCCATTTTCACCCTAGCGGCGGCGCAACTTCGTTTTTGTAGATGGAGACCACATTTCATTTACGAGAAATTTTACGGTGTATTATACTGGTAGTATATAATGTGTAATAGAAATCACATCTAATCGTTGATTTGTTAATGGTGTTTCTACTACTAGATGAAGTATAAATAAACTCTAGTCAATCTGATTCATTAGATCGAAAAGAATAAACGGTTCATATTCAGTTTAGTGTACTGTAAAAGAGCTCTTCATTTACATGTACCTGTTGAAGCAACCATTATACGGCTGGGCCAGCTCAACTTCTTAATATATATATATATATATATATATATATATATATATATATCATTTTTTCTAATTTCTTTTTTGTTTGAAACATCTAATTTCTCATATTGATATAGTTCCTCATGGGTCCACTTTTTAGTGGTGATTCACACACACCAAGAGAAGTGATGTAATGTCGTGCGTTATGATGAACTTGCAAGGTGTCAAAGTTATGTCATGTACTAATGTTGAAGCAACGATGATATTATGTTGTATCCAACTTGCACTATACTAGACTATTACGTCGTGTGACAGTTGTGATCATCATATACTCGTATTTAATAATTGACTAGTAAGTTGCCCGTGCGTTGCAACGGAGTCTCAAAATAAAGTGATACATACAATGGCCCCCTCACATATAATTAAAAATGTTCTTTTGTGAAACAGAGCAAGAACTCTACTTTCATTTCTGTGAGAAGCAATATATTTCAGCATCAAAGTGAATTGTCAGGTAGTTGGTTCACAGATATTAAAACTTCACAAATCATATAATATCATGAAAGCTTACTGATAGCATAGAAATTAAACTCCAAATAAATATTCATCTGTTTCACCCAATAATGATGTGGAACACCAACCACTTCCCAATATGGACCTCCTTCCTATTGTCATCCCTTACTACAGAAGGAGCTATCTTGCAGCATGAGGGAATTGAGCAACATCAATAGTTTTACTCCTACCATAAAGAGGAATTGTAGAACAATAATGCACGTGTTTATCATACTAAGGATCCTTCCTTAAATAAAAGCACAACTCACAATGAAAAGGTGGCACAATTGTACCTAGTATGTAAAATAGATCAAATGTTATTTCTAGAGCAAATGTTAAGAAGGTTACAACGATGTATGATGCGGTGTGCTTAAAAATCACATGCTTACGGATGATGTAATAATGAATGATTATAATGGACAATTTAAATTAATAAGCCAATCTAGTGCATTGGAACTGGAAAAAGAAAGAAAGAAATTTGTGTAACAACCAAGAAGCCACGCAATATTCATATGAAAGAAAATCACTAACAACATTGTGACCATCACCATTTTATTGCAGAGGAGAAAAACCAATTCTTATTGATAAGATAAAAACATCAATATTATGATACCTTGGACCCTAATCCAATTTGAGAATTACGGATCTTTGCCATGGGCCTTAGGGTTTAGGAAGCCAAATGCTAGCCTAACAACTAAAGTGCAACAAGGATTCTTCAGTGTTTTTATTGAGACACAACTAAATCAAAGCTAATTTGTAAATGAAAGATTGATTTTGCAATTCACACATATAGTAGATTAATATAATGTGAATTTATGAAGATGGATACAACCAAACAAATTATGGTCAAATTTCTTACCTCTGGTGGAAGGTAGGCTTAGAGACACGAGGGTAGCGGTTATTATCTCACACAATATGGACACAACAATTAAGGACAAATTATGGACACAACAATTAAGCCACAAATTAGCTTCTCTTGAGCAAGAACCAGACTTCATTCGGATAGCATATATCCAGAGTCAACTCGATGATCATGCACTCATGCATATACCCAGTATTACTGGCATCTAGCAAGAATCACATTGATTTGAACTGTATTCTTGCAGTGCAACCTATACACTTTCAATTAATAAATCATCACATCAGGAAGATATAAAGAAAGCAGAAAGCGGTAGAAGGCCAAAAATTCCTTTCCAACATTCACGCTATTATGTGCAATGGAGGCGATGATATTGTAAATCGTCGTTAGATGGCAATTGATATTGAAGTGAGATGAAGCATCGTTGAAGTGGTTTGTAATTGCACAACAAAGCGAGAATTGAAGTAAGCGGATAGAAAATAATCTAATGACAAGGAACTATCCTGAGCCTCAATCCAAATCGCTTCAAGAAAAATGGGTAATAGATTGATTTGGGGGATTTCATCAAACACATAAGTAATGTGATTGAGACACATGTAACTTTGATAGACTTGGTTTTGGCTTTTATGACTCGTTAATTTGTTGAAGGAACCATAAGTTCCATTTATAGGAATAGACATATGCTACGTTGATTTGAAAAAGAGGGATTGTAGATATAGTGCAAGCCTCAAATATCCTCTGTTCTTGAGCGTGTACATGCTTATGTGTGCATTTGTCCTGGCTAAGCGGTGATTGAAAGTCTTCCATGGCTTGGGTAGAACCGTAGAAGACCAGAAATGGTGGTCTCCGATCTGAGGCCCAGTTTCGAGAATGCCTTTTTGCAACCATGATTGGCATTTCCCATAGAATAAGGATAGTGTCTGAGTCAAGGTTCTATACTACCAAGAACCAACCCAGGATCGAGAAAAACAGAAATTTCAAATGCAAGGTCGGCTTGAGAAAAGAGTGAACAAAATGGCTCAAAAGTTTGAGGTTATGGTCAACTATAACGCAAACATAGAAGTGCCACCACCTATAAAACACTTCACTGTTCAAACAGATTAAGCATTGCTAGAAGAAGAGAACAACTCGTTGCATACAAATAATAAAATTGCTATGTAAATAGGTAAGTCTGCTAAATCAGGACATGGCATTATTGTAATCTATACATCATATCATCAACACGTCATCCTAAGAAAATAGCAAGCGAGAGATGCAATGTAATTCTAAATTTACAAATTGCTAAATTTGCCTAAGATCACAAATTTGTAACAACACTAAAGCATGATATCTCGTAACCATCATAATTAAAAAAAATGTTCTCAACAAGATAATTAGCTTATCACAATAAACATTTGTAAAGTGGAGACTTTTCCCATTGTTTTACGGATTATAGCAACCCCATATAACTAATTTGGGCTTTACACAACATGAAAAGTAATTCTCAGTTACTATGAGCCTTCACAATCAGAAGTTGAATCGCACCAATGCACTAAAAGGTAGCATAAGCGGGTTGAACACCTGTCCGTTATGGACTTGGCCCATAACATTGTCAATATGATGCATCGCATGGAAAGAAAGTAGATCTTTGCACTTTTAGAAGAACTTATGGTGGAACAACCACATATATTGATAATGAGAAAAGCGATCTTATGCAAGAACTTATGGTGGAACAACCACATCTCTGATTACGGACAATCAAAACTATAGGATGCAGCGACACTATAAAACCAGAGATAGTACATTGAAATATGAAACTATAGGATGCCAAGCGACACTATAATAGCATGGAGATAGTTCACTGAAATAACCTTCTAGGATTCCTTGCACGCATACCTCGAATAAAATAGATTTTTGAAATTGATCAATAGTTGTACAACCAGAAATTGCTTGAAATCAAGTGAAAAAATGGACAATACACAAATGGCAAGGAAAACAAATCATGGATGGTTTTAGACATTTGCTTGTTTTGTTAGGGGCAATGAAGAACCATTCATCCATGTAGCTTGAAAAACCGGACACAACAAAAGGAATAGTCTGTAGAAATCTAGAAGATCAAGAGGTTGTCCATAAATCAACTGTCTGAAGGCAAGCATAAATTTAAGTAACGGGTTGCTCATTCAAGCATTCAATCTCTTTGCAAACACAATTATGCCATCAAAGAAGACACAGAAAAGTTTCTTTTGTGTGATAAACTTTGAGGGCCTAAACATTATTTGGAAGGAGGACAGAGTTTTTGTGCAATCAGATAATAAATTTTGAGCATTTAAGACAACATGATCAAAAGGAATTACAGGGATTAACATATTTAGGAGGATTGTGACTACTTCCCACTCCAATAGTCTAAGAACATTTTTTAGAGCATTATGTATAGAAGTACATGTCCTTATCTCGATAACTAAAGCATGGCAACTATCACTTTATTGCTCCAGAAATTACCATTTTCATGCAATCCACATATATGAATAAATACCAGGACCATTTTAGCTTCTCAAACATCCTTTGTTGTAAATAAGGAACCACAAATGTCCAATAAAGCGAGTTATTTTTCATATCACAGAGCATGGAAAATTTCATATGAAATTATATTTCATATCTAAGCTGCTCACAAAACATTGAGGTAGATTATGGACCAGTGCAGAGAACCTCCTCCCGAAAAAGACCAATAAAAGACATGAGCATAGATATTTCTTTCGGATTTATGCATGTCTTAAACATGCAATTTTTATATGGAACCCGGTAAGACATGAAATGATAATCAGCATGAAGTACAACATATAGATTTTAGCCTGAACAAAAACATTCATGAGAAAAGAGGCTAGAAAATCGAAAGCGACAACACATAGCAAGTGTGAACCATCACAGATACTCACAAGTGAAAACAACAAACATCTCATCAATTAAGCACACATTGCATGTTTAAGACATCTGAGAAATCGAAAAGAAATATCTATGCTCGTGTCTTCTATTGGTCTTTTATTAGTTAAGATATGGTGTGTGAGAAACAATGCATGGATCCAAAGAAATTTAAAAGATATTGAACGCTTGATGTATCACGTTGACAACTAACTTGTTAAGTAGCATGTTTTACCACATAAAAGCACTCATCAGGTAAAAAGCAAAGATAAGAAATTACCCAGTGAAGAAGCACTCAGTCTAAGCTTTTCTCAATCAAGCTATCCAACCTCTCTCCTCTTTCAGGACACTCTCAATAGTTTTATCTTTGTTCAAATATTCAAATGTAACCAATTCAAATTAGCGGCCCGGGTTGCTCACGGTCCATTAAACAATGGTGAGATAGTGGTAGTCGGTAGATCATATCATCAAATCATTATTTTAAATTATAGCACAAGATATCTGTGACCAAGGTTACTCATAGAGTATGCATGTAAGGTCATAAAAATTAATTATTCTCCTTGATAGAGCTCTTTATTTTTCCAGGTGAGGAGTTGTTGATCTAGTACAAAAGTCCAAATATATCAAGTGGAATCGGAGGAGGGTCTTTGCGAAGTTAGAGGCTCTTCTAGAAGCTTTGGCCCAAATCGGGAACAAGTAAAAGGTCATGAGTGTAACAATTTCTCCGTGTAGAATGAACCACTGCCACACCAACTCTTGCTTTAGAATAGTAGAATGATTCATAACCATACAATAAAACTGATAACTGATAACTTCAGTGTAAACTCTCTTCAGTTGATCATTCCAGCACATCATAGATTAAATTAGTGTAATCTCAGATCAAGCATTGCCTTGCAATCATCAATCACAAACTTGAGGATTCGATATCTAGACAATTCATCAAACACTTGGCATGCATCAAATAGCTCATCTAAAAACCTGGAAATTCCTCACCACAACTTACCACAAGGAGAGGAAGGAGGAGATGCCAGCCATGGGAAGGAGCAACAGGGGCGGAGCTCACCGGTCTGCGGAGTGGAGGCAGCGCCGGCCAAAGGGGCTCGGCAGTCAGGGTGGAGCGCCCAGCCGTGAGGGGGTGAGCGGCACGAGCTCCTGGGAAGGAAGCGGCGGCCTCGAGGACAGAGCAGGCGCGTCCAGCTGGGGCGAGGCTGGCCCGGCAAACTCTGAAGCGGGGCGGCGTCGCCAGTGACCCAGGAGAGGGAGTGGCCGAGTGCAGGAAGCCAGGAGGCGCGGCGCTCGGTGTGAGGAGGAGCGGGCGCGTCGGAGGGTCAGGGAAGCCCGAGGGGAGGCGCGGCGTGCTCGGTGGAGGAAGGCGGGACAATCCAGGTGGTGAGGAAGCCAGGGAGGCGGCGTCGCTCGGTGTAAGTGGGCCCGTGTAGAATGAACCACTACCACCAACTCTTGCTTTAGAATAGTAGAGATGGCATGAAGTGATAGTGGTATAACTGAGCATATATTCCATTCTGTATGGTTTGCCTACATTATCCGTGTTGGAAGCGAAACCGTCGTGTATCCATTCTGATGTACCGTGTCCGAAACTCTGAATTTGTATTTGTATCTGATCAGACTATATCTAATTTTAAATTAAAAAAAAACATGAGTAAGAATACTATATAAATGAAGGATCATGTGGAGGTCCATCCATATTTGTGATGAGTATTTAACTTTGATGAGCAAGGTGTGCTCAGGTTTGAGTTTGATTTGTATTGTAATTCAAAAGGAAGCAATTTGAATTGTGTTAGCTTCATGCGGTACTATCAGCCTTTGGCTGGTGGTAGGACCAACATGATGAATAAGATATGATGAATTGTGAGCATTTGTGATGATTATTGCATATCATTGGACAATGCTATGTGATGGGTTTCCTTATCTTTGATGGCTGCAGGATGACAGTGCTAGGTCATGGTGAGGCAGAGGATGACCGGGACTAGGCGAGGTGCGTCGGAGGTCCAGACGGTCGAGGATCGCCGGACGATGATCGGAGACAGAGCCCGGGCAAGTCAAAGAAGACAAGGAAAGGCGATGATACTAGCTAGATGCCGCGAGGATCGATGAGGGCCATTGGATCACGGTCTAGTTGATAGGTTAGCGGGTCTAGGTAGTATGCTTTGAAAATCGTGCAAGAAAACCCATTATGTGTGTGAGTTTTGGGTTGCCCTTGCATGGTTGTGTGAGTGGGTTAATCCTAGTCCTTGGTGGAGTGTTTTAGGGTTTGGGACTCATCCAAGGGTGGTAGGTAGCCCAAGAGTAGTATAAATAGAGGGGGAGGGGTGTCCTTCCTCACTTGAAGGTTTGAATTGCTCCTTTGAGCTTTGCCCACATGAAGTGAGACTTTGTAAACCTTTCCACCAGAAATACAAAGATTTTCTTTACATTATTGTGAATTTAAATTCCGCATTTACATTATGTCTTTACTTTACGCAATTTAAATTCAGCATTTACTTTACGCATTTACTTTCCCGCAATTTACATTCATGCAAGTAGGATTTTTCTCCCCTCCTTCTAAATGCTATTGTTCTAGGATTGTCAACATCTCCAAGATTCTGTTGTCAAGTGTCTTCTGTTGACAACATCTCCTAGAATTGATTCAGCCCTTCACCGCGGCCACCTGGAGCGGCCTGATTCTTGACCAACATCTCCAAGATTAAGGCTGGGCATTCGGTTTAACAGAAAAATTCGGTTTCGGTTTATTTGGAAATTCGGTTATTCCAAAATTGAAACCGAATTGTGTATGAAAATTTCGGTAACCGATAGTTCGGTTTCGGTTTCGGTTTTAACCAAATTAACCGATAGCATTTGCTTCTTGACCCCACGGCATGCGCAGGAGCTTCTGGACTTTTCTGTAGCAAGGAGGAGGAAATATGAAGATGCACTAGCAACCGTCATCATAGAAAGTACGCTGTTTTGAAACGAATTACGGCACGTCGAGGCATGGAGTGTATCTGCCTTAGTGACCTGCGTTGGCCCTGGTTAATGCAATCGTAAAAGTTCCATCTCATCAACAAAATTGAGTAAATTTAAATTTTACTTTTGCACGATGTGATATTACAAAAGTTTCACAAAGCCCATGCGCCTTGGTGACAATTGCAGGTGAGCCAAGTCCAGCTGCTAGTGCAATCAAGAAAAGGTGGTGTCAAGTGAGAAGATGTGCAAGCAATTGTTTTCTATGAAACGCTGGTAAAGATCTCCCGGACTCTCTTCTCTCAGCAGAAGCAGCTTGTAAATTTTTCGCACCGCTCTTCTCACCGAAGAAGAATCCGGTTAGTTCGGTTAACCGATAGTTAAAACCGAATTAACCGAAAAAAGTTCGGTTATTCCATATAGCTAACCGAATTAACAACCGAACAATTCGGTTTCGGTTTTTTCGGCTTCGGTTCCGGTTTTAACGGTTTCGGTTTTCGGTTTTCGGTTTATTTGCCCAGCCCTGTCCAAGATTCTGTTGGTAGTCTGCTGGTTCTGCTCTAAGCGCATCAAGACATCCAGCAGGTTGGGAGGATGAGGCGGATTGCCACTGCCAGGCTGCGATCGCCTAGCACCCCCATCATGTCCCGAAGTTCCGCGGGTCCTCATTCTGTCGTCAACCAAAGTCAGACGACAAGAGTTAGACTCCACCAGGAAGGGACAGGCCTTAGACTTGGCAAAACCTTGAACTACCTACTCTAGACTGTAGCACCCCGCAATGGAGTCCTACAAGTCTATCACACCCAAAACACAACTCATAACACAAAGTGGCATGGCACATGCATGATATGACATGAAATGCACGGTTCCAACGCAATCCTTTCTCCCACACCCGCCATCTATAAACATAGGGCGGTAATAAGTACTACCATCTACCTAATGCATGATGCAAGTCCTAATCAATCCCTAAGTGGTCGTCAAGTTTGGGTTCATCTTCATGCACCTTGCTCTGATACCAGCCTTGACAGGAGCCGCCCAGACCGTCCTCGGGCTATTTGAAGACTCAGTCATCCCCATCGGATTTGGAGGCTAACGACGGATCACCGATGGCGCTCGCAATGTTAGCACCCAAGCCCAATTGAGGTAACAGTGAGACCCTTCGAATAACTTGACAACAATCCTGGTATTCCCCCGGTATGCGACCCGAAACTCGCCTAGGATCGCCCCGCATACCGGTTTCCATTACCATATCAACTCAATTTGCATAAAAGGGGCAACGAACTCAAAACCCCACAACTGAGCACGTGACGCGGAAGCACAACAAGACGACTAGAACCAAAGCACAAAGACAACCCGACAACCAACCCGGCAAGAACTCCCAACAATAGAGCATAATGATCGACATGGATAGGAACAACATAATAAGCGTGAGATGGGCACCCAATTACATCAAGGTTTAACCACAAAAGAAACCAAGTATTCAAGCCTTGACTTAACATAGCTTAAGGCTAACTATACAACAAAAGAACGCACGACCACCAATCCAAACCAAAAATAAGGCATCTCCGGAAGTGTCCTGCCCCTGAACACTTCTGGGCATTTACAACGTCGCAAGAAGCCTCTACTCGGTGCCCCGCCCGGTCACCGAGAGGCAGTACGGACAGAACTCACATCCGCCCTGATCCTCACCTGAAAACCACGAAGCAGAAGCATGAGTACAAAAGGTACTCGCAAGACTTACCCATGGTCCATATATGACCGACTCGAAAGAATATGCACTTGGATGTAGCAAGGAATTAAGCTTAAGGTAAAAAGTGCGGAAAAGCTTAACTTTGTTGCATAATCACATTCCATTACTCCATTTACAATTTTTTTATAGCACTTGTGGACAACACTTATTACTAGAGTGAAGTTTGAAATTTAACATTCAAGTGAGCAAGTAATTTCATGAGCAAATATCAACAACAAGTATACCAACTACCTTCAAGTTTCAGTTGTTACTACGTTGAAGTGTCGGATGATACAAGCGTGCTCATATCCGAGAGCGCGGCAATTCGAATCGCTTATTCACCCTGCAGGGGATCATCAATCGTACGACATGTGCCACGAGGAACCTCATGTCAACCCTCCTCCCATCCATACTTACTCGTTGAGCCATCATCATGCGGCCTGAGCACCTAGCACCCCCTTGAGCGGCCCAAGCCTAGCTTGGCCCTCGAGAGTCGGCCTAAGCCTCGCCCTCAACCACGTCCAACCGCATGAGGGCATGACCCATCGGGCAGTATGCGACGAAAGAATTGTGACACTACGGAATGTCGGCATTAAGATACGACTTTTGTACTATGTTTTTGGGCTTTTCCCGGGAGTTTGGGCCTTCTGGGGGAGTTTGGGCCTTCGGGGACCTAACTCGGGCCTTGGGGGACCTTCTTGGGCCATAGGTGGGGGCTTTTTTGCCCATGAGTTGGGAGAGGAGGGCAACACCCTGCCCTGGGCGCCCCACCCCTTAACCCCAGCCGCCCTCCCACTCTCCCCTAACCTAGCCACCACCCCCTCCCATGGTGTGCCCTCCCCCTTCCCCCATGGCGCCCCCATCCTCTTGTGCCACCTCCCCACCTCTAGCCGGTCCTAGGGCCTCCCCCTCCACGCGATATCGCTGTTTGGGAGCTCTCCATCCATGGGGAACCGGCGATTCCGGCGATTTCGGCGTCCCCGACGTTTGGAGAGGAGATCGGGCCGCGAGGAGGCGAAGTTCGTCGATTGAGTGTCTCGCCAAGAAGAGGTAAGCCCCAGGGATCTTAGTTTTAGGGTGTAGGTACTGGTTAGATGGTGAATTCCATGGTTAATCTTGATGCATAGTTGCTGTTCCTTGATGGGATTAGTGTAATTGCAAATCTGTCCATCGTTTTGATCTCGAGCATATTGGGCGCTCATGCTTAGGGCTCGGTTTTGGCAATCTTAGAGTTAGATTTCGGTCAGCCTCTTGTTGAGGAAGTTATAGATAACTTCAATACGTTTAATTGGACACCAAGAACGTCCAATTCTGCCAAACCGTTTGAAAGTTATGATTGTTTTACCAAACGTGTTCAAAACTGTGACGTGATTAGGACAGAACGTAATGTTTTGTAGATTAAACAATTTTAGATGCCGAATCAGCTTTTCCCAATACTTAGAGAAAGCTAGGAAATTTCCTAAGCTTCGCGATGATGTACTCGTTTACTTAATTTGGAGAACTAGAACTCAAGTTATGCTAGTTTGAAGCCTGCTGTCCCGCGGAACAGATTCTCTGTTTTTCGGCTTTGGGAGTAGTTTGCGAAGTCGGGGTAGATGAGCGATTGTGTACTGTTTTGTGGGCACGGCTTGAGTGTGTGGTATCTATGTGCAGGTTGTGTGACCCTGGGAGTGCCCTCATCCTCTCGCCAACCCGTCGCCCGCAGTTAAGGCAAGTGTATTGTAGTGGTTGCGGCTTAGGGAGCCGTAATGTTTGAATATAAGATAGTTTACACATATTTTATGATATGATGCCATGATTGATGTTTGCCTATGACATGATGAACATGATTTCATATTGATCATGATTTCGTTGTATTAAATGTTTATGCCAATCTTTACATGTTTATGTCATATGTGCATTCATAATGGAAGAGGCGTCCCATGCTGATGCGGGCCTCTGTGTTCACACGTAGACGAAAGAACTACCTCGTAGTCCCATCCACGGTTGCGCATGGGAGCGAGTCAGTAAGAGTAGGCACCCTCCATCTACGGGATGGAAGGGGAAAGGGGGTGCACGCCGACGGGTGTGCACTCGGCAATACCGGTATGTGCTTCAGAGAGATATGTGCATTGCATTGCATTGCATCGCATGAATGAAGTGGTTTATGAGATGATTATGATGTTCTGTGAAATGCATATGAAGATGTTTATTTGAGATGTTTATGATGGTGTTATATGAGAGCATAAATGAAGTTCATGAGTTAATTCTCAGGTTATGTGAATGGCATTAAGTATGTATGTGAGTTGTTATTGTTTTGGTATCATTGCAATATACTTGATGAGTGATGAACTCACGCTTGTGTTTTATGTTGTGTTTAGGTACCATGAAATCGGCATGCGGGAAAAGGGCATTAGCTACACTTCTACACATAGCTTCACACATATATACAGTTTAATCATTTGGAGTCATGATAATAATGAATAGTGCCATGAAACTTGGTGTATGGCTTGGTTTGAGCTTAAGTTCATCGTTTGATTCGTTATAATTTGTGGAGTGGTTGAATTCCCTATTTTAGACATAAGTGATGCTATACCAGTTGTTATTGCTGTTTTAGATGTGTCTTATCATGCTATATCATGCCTTATTATTATTGTTGCTTCAATTCATGGAAAAACAAAGGAGATGCTGCCGAAATTTTCGGTTTTAGCATTCGCACCTTTGCTGTAATTTATCTTTATTTGTGGTATTTAGATGTTGTTTAGTCTATGTTTGGTAATATTCAGGCATACTCGATGCCGGGGTGTTACAAGAATAGGTTACCTTACCATTATCAGGCATGCGATTAACAAGGTGTGCTCGATCAACAGGGCAAACAACGGATCGGTCCTTAACCGACACATACGAGACTACGCATTTGAGTCTCCACACCCAAATGATCCAACTTTCTCGCCCGGTCTCAATTCAACATTCCAACATAACCATAACCATTGTAGCCCAACATTTGTGAAGTAAATAATCTCAAGCAATGGAACCATCCATCACTTGGCCCATGTCCGACAATTAAGCAAAACTAAGCATGGACACGATATAATACCCATAATCTAGCTCCAAAGGAGGTGTTCAACAAATATCAAAGGGTGTCTATGCAGCAATTTGGTTCTAATACCATTCCCACAATTCAACTCCTAATGCATGACTTATTTATCCAATAAGCAATTTATTCACTAAAATAAAATTACACATATGGTTGAACATGCTTAGGTGCTTTCCTGAGGCTTCTGCTTGAGTATCGACAATGACTTGCTCTTCGGCAACCCCTTCAGTCACTGCCCGCGCCAATCTCCGCGGAATCGCTCTCTACACGAGTACAATGCATGAATAAGATGCATGCAATGCAATTGAAATAAAATACAAATGCATTCCCCACCGAAACAGCTCAGCCGACAAAAACGGCACGAGTCGCTGAATAGGCAGCCCGGATAGTCCGGCTTTTCCATCCGGATAGTCCGGATAAGTCGGACACTCCGGACATTGCGCAGCTTGCCCAGATGACTCGAGGGATCAAAGTGCTTCCAAGTTCTACGACATCGCGAGGGTCTGATCTACAACTTTCCTACACTTGGCCAAGCCGGACAAGCTCGGAGCTAGCCCAAAACGCGATGGACCGATGCTCACTTCTGTAGCCCCCAACCAAAACTTAATCCAACACTTGGAATGGCGTCACCTCCACAGGATCTCTCACTCTAACACCCCAACACCGCCTAATCCAACCCCAAATCCAACTACACACCAAAAACCCTAACACTCCCAAGTTTGCCCCCAAACCCCCAATCTACATAACCAAACCCCAAATCCCCTTGGATGTTCCTAGAACCCAAGAACCAACGAATCAACTCCAAGAAGAGGTCTTACCTTTAAGGAGGATGAAGAAGGAGAAGGGATGGCCGGGTAGGGGAAGGAGGACGCCGGCTTGAAGAGGAGCTTGAGGATGCCGGAATGGGGGAGTCGCCGGGGAGGAGCCACGGAAGGACGCCGGCCGGTGGGGAGGCGCCGGAGACGAGCTCGGGGTGGAGGAGAGCGCACGGGAAGTGGAGAGCAACCGGTAGGAGGAGAGGAAATGACTAAGGAGTCAAGAAAACGGGATTTTATACCCAACCCCCGCCAAGTTCGGACACTCCGGACCTTTAGTCCGGATACTTCGGGTTAAGGCTTCGGGTCGACCCAATCTGGACACTCCGGACATTTAGTCACTCCGGGTTAAGTCCTTCGGTCAAGCCAATCCGGACACTCCAGACATTTAGTCCGGATACTCCGGATTGCCCAGAATTCCAGCACAGGATTCGATTTCTCCCGCCAAGTTTAAACTAGGGTTAGATGTCGGATCTCGGTGCAAACCTCACCATGTCGGAGAGAAAAGTTTCTAGTTTGCGACCAAGCAACATGCACATCTTAGATCATCCCGGATCTCAAGTTGCAAGGCCCCAAACTTGGATGAAAAACACATTTGCAGATCGGAGTGTTCAAGCTCCAAACTTGCGGTTGAGCCTTGGACACTTCTAAGGGACGGTTTAGGATACTCTAGGAAGTTACTATTCGAACCCAATTGCGGCTACGGGCTAGTTAGGGTTAAAGTTCGCCGCGCGAGTCGAATTTAAATTCGAGGCCCTGACAAAGTGTGAATTGTATTGTTGTCAGAATGACCAACCTCTTTTGGGCTGCCAAAATCACCTAATGAGCCTTGGTACATGCATAATTCGTATGATACACCTAAGTACATTGGAACTAAATCATAAATTTAGGTCCCGTTTGGTACGGTTCCAGATTCTAGCAGAAACGGAAACGATTTCAGATTCTTGTAGAAACATTTCAGGTAGAATCAGAATCACTGTCTGGAAACCGTTTGGTACGGTTTCAGATTCTAGTAGAAACTAGTAGAAACGGGGTTGAAGGTGATTCAGCCACGGCGTGGAAAAAGAAGAAACATTTCGAGGAGAATCATTCTGAGTTTTAACCCGTTTGGCTGGGTTTCTCCCAGATTCTAGTAGAAACAGCTCGGTTCCAAGTTGCCAAATGGGGCTTAGTATCCAATTTTAAACTATGCTTAGGATCTTGGCAAATTTCTATTTAAGAAAATGATATGTTTCTATTCGTCCATTGTTGATTAATTCGTCATTTATTGTTTTACCTAGTAAATTAGCAGTTCACTGTTGATTAATTCGTCCTGGGAGCTTGGTTTGTTGTTTGTTTACCCATGGGTACCCATTGGTTATCTGGTACCCATCGGGTTTGGGCATGGGCACAGATTTGTGCCCGTGAAATTTAATGGGTTCGGATGAGTATCACTCTATTCGGGCTCGGGTCTGAGACGATAGTATCCAGATGTGTTCACCCAATTGCCATCCCTATTTGTTAGACATGATGAAGGTCCCAACCAGAGAAATGCAACTTTCACCTGAATTGGATGGGTCGTGTTCTTGGGCTTCCCCCCTAGACTTTTTGCACTGATATTTCATTGCTTAGGCTTGCTCAACATTCGGAAAACTTTTGCACTGGCATGAGCATGATCATGTGAAAGGAAGGGTGGTTTGCAAGATTCCGGTGACCAAGAGGATCACAACGATCTAGAAGACAGCCACGACAATCAACCGCCAATGAACAACCAGCACAACCATGATCAGGCGGATAATGACCCTCAGTGGGATCAATGGATCTAGGTTGCTCAGATGAATCGTCAACCTCACAATGGGGGGTCCTCCGTCGGCGGAAAATGAGGATCAAGCTTCAATCTCAATCCCAACAATTGACAATTCTGCCTTTCATGTCCATGAGTCGGAAAGTGAGTCTTCTATGTATGGAGGAAATCACCTCTCAGAGCAACCCCACTCACCCTCCGTCCAATCCGAATGATTCTTCAATGGCTATAGTACCAGCGAATCAGAGGCCCCTTCCACCGCCAGGTGTTCGGCTGCACCAGTTTCTAAACCAAATGTGGAATTACCTTGTGGAGTCAAGCTCCAGCAGCTGGCAGATGGTCCACGACGCAGAGCGAAGGTCGGACAAAGACCGATTCATGGGTTAACTTTTCAGGGAAGAGATGAGCAATCAACGAGTCTGACAGTGCCTCTTTCCTCGGTGCCACAAGAATCGCCCATTCAGATTATGTAGCACTGGGCTGTCATTCTGTCAACTTATCTGGTGTGCCTCGTACTGAGGTAACCACCAACATGCTTCCTAAAGAACCGACCAATGATGCAGAAGGCTCATCAACAGGCAAGGACTAGAGGGAAGGATCCAGGCTGCAAGTTTTCTATTTTCAACATCCCTCTAGACCTTAATGTCTTCTGCTCCCACTCTCTGCTTATCCCTGTTACTCAAGAGCGCATCTTCTTTTGTCGGACGGTCATTTAAGATGACCCATGTCGTGGGTTCAAACTCAACTCAACTTCGCTAATGCTTCGATCTATGTTTTTCTATGACAATACTTTTGTCATTTTTGATTCTCCTATTCCTTCATTCCTGTCTTTGGTAGTCAAGATCTTCAGATATATTCATCTCATATTTATCATGTCAAACCAATATAGAAATTGGAAAATCTTATGCTGGAACGTTCATAAAAAAAAATGTCGATCAAGTGCCAGGTCCAGATGATTCAATGGAATGTTCATAAAAAAAAATGTCGGCATATTATCGCAGCAGACTTCTACTCCCTGTGTAATCAGTTCTATATGACGGACACCAACCTGCAGAGTATAAATGGTTCCTTCATCACAATGGTACCAAAGAAACCATCACCGGAGATAGTTCATGATTACAGGACGATTTTATTGCTAAACTCAGACCTAAAGCTAATCACAAAGATCTTGGCAAATAGATTACATAATAGCATCCTTCAACTAGTCCACCGGAACCAATATGGCTTTCTCAGGGCCAGAACAATCCAAGACTACCTTGTTTGGGTTTTTGAGTACATCCACCAGTGCCATCAGAGTAATAAACTGATAGTAATCATAAAGCTAGACTTTGAAAAAAGCTTTCGATACAATAGAGCACTCTGTTATTGTTGCGATGATGACACAGAAAGGATTCCCTCAGAGATGGATCAAGTAGATTCAGCAAATCTTGTCATTAGCCTATTCTTCTGTTATCTTAAATAGAGTTCCAGGTAAACAATTCCAATGCAAAAAGGGGAGTGAGGTAGGGAGACCCATTGTCGCCGTACTTTTTGTGCTAGCTGTGGACCTACTCCAATATATATAGTGAACAAGGCAGCTGGGAGAAGAATTATTGAATTCCCTATCTTGGTTCAGGACACATTGGATTACACCATAGTCCAGTATGCAGATGATACTCTCCTCATATTGCCATTAAGTGCGAGACAGATCATTTGCATTGGAAGTCTCTTCTGCCGATTTATTTCATGTGCACACTCAAACTACCTCAGACGGTTATTAATCACACCGACAGAGCTCGAAGGCATTGCTTATGGAGGAGGTCCGATGACCTTCATAATAGGAGTCCATCACACACTGCATGGGACATGGTCTGTGCTCCAAAAAATAAGGGAGGCATGGGAGTCCTAAACGTGGGTATTCAAAATGACGTCTTGCTCTTTAAACACCTTCACAACTTCTACAACAAGAAGGACATTCCCTGGGTAAATCTTATGTGGAACACACATAACGGGAACGTATACCACACTCCTCAATGAGGTTTGGAGCCTTCTGGTGGAAAGATATCATGAAGATGGCTACAGAGTACCATGGAATAGCAACCACTGTGGTTGGATCTAGAACAACGATCTGTTTTTGGAAAGACCTGTGGAATGATCACCTCCCGTGCATCAAATTCCTGGCTCTTCTCTTCTATGCCAAAAATGAGGATATATCAGTCTCTTCCTTCTTTCATGGGGATAATATGGAACAACATTTTAGTTTGCCTCTTTCGATGCAAACACACTTAGAGCTTCAGGAACTTCAAGAATTGTTCCAGAGCTGCACCTGCAAACAGCCCCCCAATTATCAATGGACATATATCTGGGGTCTCACACTGTGTACTCCAAAAAATATTACACCTTTCGGCACCAAGGTATTTCTGCTCCAGCTCCCCTAGGATGGATTTGGAAATCTACATGCATTCCTAAGCTGCACGTCTTCACTTGGCTAATGCTTCAAGATCGCTTGAACAAAAAACAATGTTGATCCAAAGAGGATAGTATATAGGACAAGAAATTCATTGTGTTCTCTGCAGGCAGATGGAACAGGAAACGATCAAACATCTATTTTTGAGTGACTTCAGCAAAGAGTGCTGGCAAGCTGTTCAAATCCAGTAGGAGTCTCTTTCTTTGTGATTCGGTCTCTTTTTTCTTCTGTAATTTAACTCGGGTTGTCTCTCTTTTGCTTAATATATTTATCCAGTAGGAATCTCTCCTACTATTTTCTGTTTAAAAAATAAAACTAGTGCAGGGGTTGAGTTGACAAGAAATGTACCCAAAACCACAAGGTGCATCTTGTGCCTCATCGGCGGTAACAAGGGTCACTCAACCTCGACCGAAGTTCTGGGTGGACCTTGGGGCTCGGTTTTGGTGCAACGGGGTTCCACATCTTTTCCATGGCATGGAGGTCTCTAAGGATCATTCATTATCTGTAACACCCCGGCATTTAATATGCCTGAATGCTACCAAACATAAGCTAAACAACATCTAAATACCACAATTAAACATAAATTCCAGCAAAGGCGCACATGCTAAAAACCGAGATTTCGGCAGCATCTCCTTTGTTTTAACATGATTTGAAGGAGCAACACAGTTAAGCAATATAAGGCAATATGAGAGACAGTTAAAACAGCAATAATTAAAGACTTAACGACAATATAAGTCTATTATCAAGCACTTAATGTCTCCAAGAGTCAAACGAACAATAAAACTCTCATATAGCAAAGCTAAACCTTAAAGCAATAATCATCACACGCAGTTTATTATCAAAGCTAATTGAATGACTTGTGGAATCAAAATGAGTGAAGCTACGTTCGGACGTGTGACTATTTCCCTTCCCCGCATGCCGATCTCATGGTACCTAAAACAACAAGAAAACACAAGCGTGAGTTCAAAACTCAGCAAGCATATTGCAATGGTACAACAAGAACAATTACATTGCAATAATATCTCACATCATGTAAACCATCTCATTCATAATCACATATCACTATCATCATCATTATGTATGCAATGCGATGTTATGCTCATATCTCCTTGGAAACTCATACCGGTATGGTTGAGTACACACCCGTCGGTGTGCACCCTCTCCCCCCTTCCATCCCGAAGATGGAGGGTGCCTACTCCTCGCTTCCGTTCACCGCGGTTAATGGAATCACGATGTAGGACTTACTCATTGGCTCTCCGGATTAGTCATAACTTTCTCACGGACCTTCCCGGATTAGTTATGACTTTCTCACCGCCCGGGCCATGTAATCATGCCATGTATGCAAATATGCTAATCATCATAATTAACTTGTACATTAACACATGGCATCATAACATGATAAACATACTCATCATATCATTGGAAATCATTAAAGCATGGCAAGTGATCATCTCATATAATCAACCGCTATCCATTACAATACACTTGCCTCAACCACAGGCGACGGATTGGCGAGAAGTAGAAGGCCCTCCCGGGGTCACACCACCTGCACATAGGGACCACACACTCACAATCAAGCCCACAAAACAGTACGGAAACCCTCATCTACCCCGACATGGCCAACTACTCGCAAAACCCGAAAACAACGGTTTTGTCCCGTCGGGACAGCAGCCTTCCAAAAGGCATAACTCGGGTTCTAAGACTCCGAATCAATTAAACGAGTACATCCTCACGTATCTTAGGAAATTTCCCAATTTTTGCTAGGTATAGGGAAAGACTGATTCGGACTCTAAAGTTGTTTAATCTACAAAATACCGTGATCTGTTCTAATCACGTCACAGATTTTAACACACTCGGTAAAACAGCCATAACTTTCAAATGGCTGATCGGAATTTAACGTTCTTTATACCCACTGAAATATATTGAAATTATCTACAACTTCTTCAACAGGCGGACGACCAAATTCGGACTCTAAATTGGCGAAAAACTAAACCCTAGGTCGACTGCTCATACTGTCCAAAACAGAGAACGTGGCAACATCTAGATCTAATCCAATCTACTCAATTCTAGCACCACCAATTGATCTAAAAACTTGATAAACACCCTTAGAACAGTACCTAGACCAACCCCAAGGATTCCCATGGCCATACCTTCGCCCGACGCACAAAAACTGAATGGATCTCCTCCCAGTTCGCTCCTCGCTCCAATGGATGGATCCTCGAGGTGCAGGGGTGGGGAGGCTACCCTAGGGAAGCAAGGGGGGTGGAGGAGAGGTGGAGAGGCAAGGGGGCAAGGGGAGGGGCGCACGGCCACAAGGGGAGAGGGGGGGTGGTGCGGCTAGGGCCAAGGGGGAGGTGTGGGGGCGCCCAAAGGGGAGTGGGGCGCAAATAAGGGCAGGGGAAGCCCTCTTACCAGCCCCAAATAGGATTCCTAATCCTAAATAGACTCATACTCCATCCCACCAAAGCCCACCACCCCTTTCCCCTAGGCCCAAAACTCCCCGGAAAGGCCCAAACTCCCGGAAACACTAATAACCTCCATACCCTATGGTTTTAACCTTAAATCCACATCTCATAATGTTTTTGACCTCATCATGCTCAATAAATAAGGATACGACACTCCGTGGTGTCACATTATCATTGTATGAAACAATTATGATACAAATTAAATCCTTAAAATATGTTTCATAAGCGGGTCAGTCCAATAGCATGTACGTTTACATGTATTCACATGATTGTATTGTATCACATATCTATAATCCGTGAAACATAATTATCAAAACAATTCATGTGCTTTTTTTCAAGATTATTAGTGTCCCAACCAATAAATAAACAAGGGATAATTTATAATAATGTCACAATCAATTACAGAGTTTCACGATCAAGTCACATACTTGATGATCTATAACATGACATTATTAAAGGAACAATATAAGCATAAATACAAAATAATCATCTTCATGATTGGCCTCTTGGGCATATTTCCAACAATCTCCCACTTGCACTAGAGCTAATCATTCATGTATCTAATACCCATGCTCTAGTATGTGCCTCATGCTTTGCATGTGAAAGAGACTTTGTCAATGGATCTGTCACGTTGGCATCTGTTGCCACTTTGCATATTTTGACATCACCTCTATTCAAAATTTCTCAAATAAGATGGTAACGCCGCATTATGTGTTTGGATTTTTTGTGTGCTCTAGATTCCTTTGCTTGTGCAATGGCCCCATTGTTATCGCAATAGAGGTCCAAATGATTTATAGCACATGAAACTACACCAAGTTCAATAATGAACTTTCTTATCCAAATAACCTATTTTGTTGCTTCAGAAGCTGCAATATATTCAACTTCTGTTGTAGAATCAGCAACGGTTGATTGCTTTGAAATCTTCCAGCAAACTGCTCCTCCATTGAGGCAAAATATGAATCCAGATTGCAATCTCGAATCATCCTTGTCGGTTTGGGAGCTTGATTAGTGTACCAGTTACAACGAGCTCTTCCTCACCACCATAAACAAGGAACACATCCTTAGTTCTTCTGTGAAATCATGTGCTGAAAAATTGGCTTAAGAATTGAATTTGCAAAATGTGCATGTGCTTGTGTTCCTCGTTCTGCACCGGACCATTTTTGTGTTTGCGCCGGACAAAATTGTCGGTCTGTCGTAAACGTGCCATTGAGACCTTTCCACGCTGGACCAAATTTTCCCTTTGGCGCTATTGTGGACCAAACGGACTCACCTTCCCTTAACCAACGAAGCGAGGCTTACACTACCTTGCTATTCATATAGATGTGTCTGCGATAGTCAATCCTTCCCATTGACGAAGCAATGAGCACAAACCCTGGGAGTCCATCCCTCGGAAAAAGGTAAAAAAGAATAAAGACCACTCCCCTCCGCGATGAGGGGGAGCTCCCCTCCGTAGCGAGGGAGAAAAACGGAGGGCACTCCCCTCGGCTCCATCTCCTACCAGCGCAAACATAGTACGGACTACCAAGGTCTGACACCCCCCGACAACCCCTCCCGGGCACACAAGGACGTGTCAGACTAACCTGTGACCCTAACATAAGTGAAATTCCCGTAGAACCCCTATAAAAGGTGTAAGAATAGAGAGTAAAAACCTAGAATACGAATAAAATGATTTAATGAAGAGTCAATCTAGCCCTTGGCAAGAGACAGGGAGGAAAAAGAGGGCCGACCAATACGTGCATGTTCCCTAGCCTGCCCTATAAAGAGGGGAAGAAAGAAGAGAAGAACCCTGGGTCCCCAAAAAAGAAGAGAAGAAAAACTCGGTGGTTCAACACCGCCACACTAGCGCCGTCCGTGGGGAACCCTAACCGCAAGGTGAAACCACCGCTCGCTGATCAAGACTAAGGGTAAGTTTTCCGTAGCTATGCCACCAAAGAAGGGAAAGGCAACAGTATCCAAGGGGGCGGCAACGACGGCAGGAACAGAAGAATCAAGACGACTTGCGAGGAGCCAATCCGGAGACCCACCTCGACCTCTGGATGATGAGACACGGCTGCCAGCCACAACAGAAGCCCGAGACATGGTGGGAACTTTACCTCCACAGACCCCGGCATCCGTGCGCAAGCGATCCCCCAAACGATGGCCTCCGGCGGCAGGCCGAATGGTTTCGACACCGGGAGGAGATGTGGCAGAAGCGTCGATACATCCGACCCGTCGCCAAGAGACCTATGGGAACGAAGAGGCCCTTGGAGAAGGAACCAGGACTCAGGAGGAGCTTGACCCCAACGTGCGAGCGCTGATGGAAGCTAACGAGCAACTCATGGCGGAGTTGAAGCGCCTGCAAGAACGACAAGATGGGGGGCAATACGAGTCACAAGACGAAAGCCCGAGCCACGAGGTGCTATCCCCAGCGATTACGACGGTACACAGGGAGGACAATGATCCAAACCCCCTCAGCACCCGTCTACGGGCTAAAAAATGGCCCTCCCTTGGAAGCTTCAAATTTCCCACCATTAAGCCGTATGATAGTCGGACAGACCCAAGGGAGTTCCTCCGCGTTTACGACACGGCGATTGAAGCCGCGGGAGGAGATGATGATATCAAGGCGAAGGGGCTCCTACTGGCACTTGAAGGTATAGCCCTGTCCTGGTACTCTTCGCTGGAGTCCCGATCGATCACCTGTTGGTCGCAACTCCGCCGCAAGCTTGAAGGTAATTTCTAGGGCAACTTCGACGGGATGAAAGAGGAAAGTGACCTATTTGCGGTCAGGCAAAGCGAAGGAGAAACCCTTAAGAGTTATTTCCAGCGCTTCTCCCGGGTTAAGTGCCAAATACGAGGGGTTAGCGATACCACTATCATCAACGCGACACGCTGTGGCCTGCGTAGGGGACCGTTGGCAGAAAGGCTTGCTCGTAAAGAGGTGCGTACAGTGGAAGAACTCTTTATGAAGATGAGGGAATATGCGCGAGCGGAGGAAGACAACCTCCGAAGAGAAGATAGGCCCCAGCAAGAGAACCAAGAATTCATTCCACGCAAGAGAGGGCGAGGGAAAGATCCCCCACCCAATACTAAAACGAAGGAACGATACCCAGAGCCAGGAAGAAGAGACGAAAGGAGGAGAATTCATCACATTGACGAACCAAGCAATCGACGAGTCATGGGCGACAGGCGAGCGGAGCAACAGAGACGAGGACCACCCCCAAGCCAAGGGGGGCAAGATGAAGGAAGTCGAGTTAACAAAAGGGAAGGGACATAACCCCGGCGGTACTTCTGTGAATATCATGGAGAAAATATCACCCACGACACTACCCAGTGCAAAGTGATTAATGGATACCGGCGGTTCGAGGCTAAGCAAAGGGAAGTTGGGACGCGCCCTACACCGCCTGAGGCACCTTCAGGCGAACGACAACACCCCTCCTCGGGAAGGAATAAACCATCTCCGTCGCATCATCAACGTCATCGCGGGGGGCTCCTCGTCGCATCTCTCGTCAAAAAGGCAGAGGAAGGCTTATGCCCGGCAGATCAACCACATAGTAATTAACCCAACTATCCCTCCTCCGCTAAAGCTTGAGCCAATCACCTTTACACAAGAGGATGCCACGGGGGTGCACTTCCCACATCAAGACTCCTTAGTAGTAACCGCTATAATCGCTGACTGCGAAGTATGCCGCGTATTGATAGATGGGGGAAACGCGGCGGACATTTTGTCCATGAAGGCTTTCCGGCAAATGATGATTCCACAAGACCGATTAAAAAAATCGGAGATACCACTGATGGGTTTTGGAGGAAGCATGGTCAACACCCTGGGGCAATTGGAACTAGAGGTCACATTCGCAACGCCACAAGCCAGCGTCATGAGTCGTGTAACATTCGACGTGGTAGACATGCCGTTCCAATACAATGCAATCCTGGGCAGGGGTTCGTTGACGACCATGGGGGCCATAATTCATCACGGGTTCTTATGTATGAAGATTCCCTCCGCAGATGGCGTCGTCACGGTGCGAGGAGATCAAGCCCTCGCGAGGAAGATAGACATGGAAAACCCACCCCAGGTCAAGCATGTCTGCACCACGGAGTTGGACCCTGTTGTACCCATGAATCGCAGTCGCTGGCTCCCTAAACCACAGCCCCAGGGAGAAACCCAACGAGTATTGCTCAGGCCAGGAGATAGTAAGGTAGTAATCCTTGGCACCATGCTGCCCCCTGAGGAGGAGAAACGCATGATGCTGCTCCTTCAAGAATATGAAACCGTGTTCGCCTTGGGGCCTGAAGACCTTCCTGGAGTTCCAAGGGAAACCATCGAGCACGTCCTCGCCATTAGCCCAGATGCGAAGCCAAAGAAGCAAAAACTAAGAAAACTTGCGGTAGAAAGACAAGAAGCTGCGAAGACGGAGGTGACTAAACTGCTTCACGCGGGGATTATCCGCGAAGCCCGACATACGGAGTGGTTGGCCAACATTGTCCTAGTCAAGAAGGCCAGCGGGGCGTGGAGGATGTGCATCGACTTTACTGACTTAAACAAAGCATGCCCAAAAGATGACTTCCCCCTGCCCCGTATTGACCAACTTGTCGACTCTACTTCCGGGTCAGAAAGGATAAGTTTCCTCGACGCATACTCTGGCTATCACCAGGTATACATGTAAAAAGAAGACGAAGACAAGACGGCGTTTGTTACCCCCTTCGGTACCTATTGTTTCGTACGGATGCCCTTCGGACTCAAAAACGCGGGCGCTACATTCGCGCGGCTCATCACCAAGATCTTCGCTAGTCAATTAGGAAGAAACGTGGAAGCCTATGTCGATGACATCATTGTTAAAAGCGAGAAGAAAGAAGACCATGTCGGGGACCTCCGGAAAACCTTCGAGAACTTGATAAAGGGGAAAGTGAAACTCAACCCATCCAAATGCATCTTCGGTGTAAACGCGGGAAAGCTGCTAGGCTTTCTGGTCTCCCAACGAGGCATTGAGGCGAATCCGAAAAAGATAAGAGCTATCCAAGACATGGCTCCACCAAGAAATCTAAAGGAAGTACAACGGCTGGTGGGGCGGATAGCAGCGCTTAGTCGATTCTTGCCAAAATCCGCGGAACGAAGTTTGCCGATCTTTAAAGCCTTACGCTCAAATGATGTTTTTGTCTGGACAAAGGAGTGCCAACGCGCCTTCGATAATCTGAAGCAAAGTCTTATGGAGATCCCTGTTCTGCAAAGTCCGAAGCAAGGTGAGAAGCTTCTGCTATACTTGGCAGCCAGCCCCTTGGCCGTCAGTGCTGTACTAGTGCGACCCCAAGGCGTTAAACAACAGCCGATTTACTTCGTCTCTGAAGCTCTCCAAGGAGCGAAGCTACGATACTCAGAAGTGGAGAAGTTGGCATACGCTCTGTTGATGGCCTCCCGAAAGCTCCGACATTATTTTCAGGCCAACCACATCAAAGTACCAACTACGTACCCTCTTGGATCTATGCTATCCAACAAGGAAAGCACTGGCCGCATCAGCAAGTGGGCGGTCGAGCTAGCCCCCTTCGAATTAACTATAATGCCTCGCACCGCCATCAAGAGCCAAGCCCTCGCCGATTTTATGGTGGAATGGACTTCTCCAATCTCTGGGGATAACGAAACTTCAGCGATATGGTTCATCAATTCTGACGGATCGTGGGGAGCGAGCGGAGCGGGAATAGCCGCAGTGATACAAGCGCCTAGTGGCGAAAAGGTTGAGTTCGCAGCAAGGCTGGAATTTTCCTCCACTAACAATATAACCGAATATGAAGCGCTCCTGTTGGGGCTCAGGAAAGCGAAAACCATGGGAGCGAGAAGGGCAATCTTATACACCGATTCGAAGCTTATTCAGGGGCATATCACCAAAGAATATCAGGTGAAGGATGAACAGCTCCAGAAGTATGTCGAAGTGGTCCGGACAATGGAGAAGGGCTTCATCAGGTTCACCATTAATGCAATACCCAGATCCCAGAACGAACGAGCCGACGAGCTGGCGAGGACCGCCGCCACCGGGGGATGTCTACCTTCGATAGTATTTTTTGAGGTGCTTCGTACGGCCTCCGTCCCCGCCCGTATAAATCTCATTTCTCGGGCAACTAGCGAGGACTGGAGGAGCGAGATATACAGCTATCTTCTCGAAGGGACTTTACCAGATGATGAAGCTCAAGCAAGACGCCTCGAAAGGCGAGCGAAAAAATATGCCATCATTGATGGATTCCTATTCCGCAGCGGCCTATGCGCTCAATGGCTCCGCTGCATTTCACGAGAGGAGGGGACGCAGGCTATGCACGAAGCACACCAGGGAGAGTGCGGAGCACATCAGTCCCCCAGGAATCTTACCGGAAAAGTATTCCGAATGGGACTTTACTGGCCCACGGCATTGCAAGATGCCGAGCAGATGGTTCGGCACTGTCATGCATGCCAATGGATGACCAAACAAAAAAAGGCTCCTCCCAACGAACTGCACACAGTGCCCCCAGTTTGGCCCTTCGCCAAATGGGGGATGGACATCGTCGGAGCACTTCCCAAAGCCCGGACAAACCTTCAGTTTGTAATCGTCGCCATCGACTACTTCTCCCGCTGGATCGAAGCAGAGCCAGTAGCAAAGATAACCACTGACGCTGCCATCAAGTTCCTGTGGAAAACGATCATTTGTAGATACGGGGTCCCTTTTCAGATCGTGACCGACAATGGGTCCCAATTTGACTCCAGGAGATTCCGGGATTACTGTGAGAATATCGGGACAAACATTTGCTTCGCCTCTGTAGGTCATGTAACACCCCAAAATTTTGCTTTTCTTAAATTCATGTGTGATTTGGCACTTTGGTGAATTTTTGGAATTTTCTGGAATTTATTTGGATTTATTTGGAATTTATTTGAATTTATTCCATTTTGAAATAATTAAAGAATTTAATTTTGCAAATAAAATTTTGTTGGAAATATTTTATTTGAGTCCAAAATGTTCCAAAATATTTTCCAGAATTTTTCTGGAATTTTTCTGAGTATTTTGCTATTTTTAATGAATTAAATGAATTTCTGGGAATTATTTTAATTATTAAATCGCTGGAAAATGCGAATGGGTTTGCACTGTTCATCCGATCAAGCCGCACTGAAGTCAAACTCGAGTCCGACCCGAGCCGGTAAGTCGGTCGAACCCAACCCTAACCCAAGTTGATTCCGACCGCTTGATCGAGATCCAACGGCCCGGATTGGATCGCGACGGTTCGGCCGAGACCGGACCGACCCGATCGCGCCGTCGCGATCGTGGGCCGTTGATCGCGCCACGTGGACGGCCGATCGTCATCGTCTCCGCCGAAGTCCGAGCCGGACTCGCCGCCGCCCCGCCGTGGAGAATTAGGTTTCGTCTCGCACGAACGCCGAGGCTATTTAAAGCCCGGTCACGCCCGAGGTTGCCCTCCTCCGTGCGCACCGTGTCCTCGAGCCATCTCGCTGAGCCGTCGCCGCTGTTTGCCCGTCTGAGCTCCGTAGTTGGAGGAGGTGTCCGCCGCGGTTTTGCGCCGTTTTCGCCGCCGTCCGTCGTCTTCCGCCGAGAAGGAGCCCAGATCCGGAGTCCCCGCTTCGAGACGCACCCGAAGAGACCACCCACTTCGCCGGAGCGTGCCCGAAACGCCGTCGGTGTGGTCTTCGTTCTCAACGCCGGCCGCCGGAGCTCCGCCGTGGACATCGCAGACCCGCGAAGCTTCTCCACCGTCGGATCTTCATCGCACGGTCCAGATTCGTCCACGTCACCCACGGTAAAGAATCACGTGTTAATCTCCAGATCTAATCTCAACCGTTAGATCTAGATCCAACGGCTTAGATTGAACCACGTTCATAGCAATAGGTGGATCTTGACCGTCCGATCAAGATCGAACGGTCGGTCGATGGAGTTGTTTTCCAAGCGCGTTAGCGGATCTAATCTGGGCCGTTGATTTTCAAATCAACGGCCGAGATTGCTCCACGTGTCGGGAAGCTGGCCGTCGCGGTCGGCGCCGTCCGCACAGCGTCGTGTGGCCCGACACGCGGGCCAGCGTGTCGAGGGCCCACCTGTCGGATCGTGGCCGTGGCCGAGCCCACGGTGGACCGAGCCGAGACCGTCTTGCCGTCCGTGTACCCGAGGCCACGCGTCGTCACCCGATTGGTCCACGTGTCCCTGCTGACGCAATAAATGATTTTCCGAAAAAGAAAATGATTTAATAATTCGGTTTAATAATTGATTTGAATTTCAAAACTTCAAACGCTTATAACTTTTATGCGTTTCAACTCCGATTTGAGTGATTCAAATTTCTAAATTCGTATAAAATTGGGATCTACTTAAATATGAATTTTATTTAATTTTTGGACTAAAGTTTTTCTCTGTAAAATTATTTAATTGATTATTTAAACTTTAAATAATCATAACTATTGAGTATTAACTCCGAATTTGACGATTCCAGTTTCTAAAAATTCATAAAATTATGTTCTCTCTGTTTATGGATTTTATTTGGATGTTTGGACACTTTTTGCATATTGTTTATTTGTGTATTTGCTATTTGCACGCTTTACGAGTAGACGTTGAAGTGCCGGAAGGATTCGAAGGAGAAGTATTGACTCAGGATCCAACTCAAGACCAAGAACAAGTACTTTTTGAAGGCAAGTTGTGCTTTGACCATGTTGATCCTATTTTGAAATCTATTTTGATTTAACCTATTGCATGCTAGTTCAATTAGAAAATACTTTATTCAAATATGGGGATTAGATAAATAACAATTTGCTGTATGACACCTTGATTATCTAAGTATGTGCCATGACCCCTTGTCACCCTAGTTGTGGTTTACTAGTTGGACATTATTAGATTGCCAACATGGGTTTTAGACCGCTGTAGTATACTGCTTAGACACACTCGTGCTCATGACATGATTTTGGACAATCAAATGCTAATATTGACTTAATGATATATTGAACCTGTTTTGGAAAGGTATCATGTGATGTTGATGGCACGTGGTGCATGGTAATCAACTGGGGTTTGATAAATAGTTTTCGACCGGGGCATGTGGCAAGAGTAATCAGGTGGGCCAGTTGTGGCATTGGGGATGTTGATTTGGTTCTTTGGGTAGTCTTGCCCTGGTCACCCTAAGGACTTAACCTTGCAAGCCTTTGAATTGGGTCTAACGTGCAACCACATGTCCAGTAATGGGACGGACCTAGTTGACTAAGTTGCTAATAACGCACTGTGGGACCTCGGGAGGTCAACTACACCCTTTGTGTAAGTTGTGCGGGGAGCGTCTGGCCGAGGCCAGGTACCCATCTAACGGTTGATTGGCCTAGACTTCGCCTTAGCTAAGGGAAGGGTTAGTGTGCAATAACCGGAGGACCACTTGTATTGTTAGAAGTTTCCAAAGACTTTGTTACGAACTCGCCTTTGTGGTGTTTGGACTATCTTGTGGGTAAAGTGCATAACCTCTGCAGAGTGTAGAATCTATTCGAATAGCCGTGTCCGCGGTATTGGACATCGCTCGGGAATTACAGTCAAGGGTTAGATTTTCTCAAAAATAACTTGGACTTGAAAGGTTGGGTTGGATTGACAATGATGTTAGAAATGTGGTTTAGGATGGGAAAAATGTTTACTAAACTTCTTGAAAAGTTATTTATGCTTTACTTGTTTCTACTGCTTTCGAATCTACTTATACTACTTGTCAAATGTCAAGCATCGCAAATATACCTTGAGCTATTCCTTTGTACCAAGCCATGCATATAGTAAATTAGCCTGCACTCTGTGCATGACTTGCTGAGTACCAAGTACTCACCCTTGCCACCCTACAACACCAGTTGAAGAGGAGACTACACCCGCTTTGGAGGAGGAGCTCCAAGAGGATCCGTCTACTTAGGGAGCGAGCCCGGTCGGTTGCCTGTGGTATCTTGGATGGCGCCACGGGTTATCTTATTTTCCGCTGCTACTATTTCTCTCTTAATAAGATTCGCCCTGTGAGGCGTATATTGTAACTTGACCATAAGATTGAGTAACCAGTTTGGTTATTTAAATAAAAGTACTTTATTAGTATCGAGTGGTATGATTGTGATATTTACCGATGTTAAGACTGTGTGCACTAGCGCGTTCCTGGACTAGTGTTGAATACACAGAGGGTCCGGATTTGCAAATTCGGGGTCCCGACAGAGGTGGTATCAGAGCCAGGTTGACCGTAGGCTCAACCCTAAGCTAGAATGGTTGTAGTGAGGATAAAACCTATTTTCTAAAGCTAAAAATTTGTCAAGACAAGAAATGACATCTCGACTTATCCCCTTCTATCTTTTCTTGTCTCTTGCTGAATTTTTCCTTACCTTGTCACGATTTGAAAATTTCGAGTTCTTACGTAAGCACTCTTGTGACAGATGGAGGAAGTGTTCAACTACGTTGATCTGGGAGTTGGTCACGCTGCAGAACTTTGGCATATGCTACAAACTCTCGGAGATTTTGAGAAGCCCCAATACCAAGTGGAAGTGATCAGACAAGCGGGATTGATCAAGGCTTGTGACGTGAAGATTGAGGTACCGCTAGGAAGAAGGGCCCAGCAATCGCCTCGATACACTGCACTGCCAAGAGGTCTACAATGCAGATGGGTATCCAAGAAGTATCACGACGAGCAATGCGGCACATTACCCGTATCTACGCTAGAGAGTTGGAGAGCACGGTGTTCCGTTATCACCCGCACAAAGAATAACCTTCTTGACCCGAAGCGCGATTCAGATGAGGATGCCATGGTTACACAGCTTGGCACGATTTGTTGTCGCCAGGAGGATGTACTCGATGATACAAGCAAAGAGCTACAAAGGCCCGCAAGGAGATCACGACAGAGAAGAATAGATGGCGGGAAGCTCAAGAGTATGTGTCCCACCTTCGCAAAGGATTGGAGAGTTAGAGATGGCTTTGTACGGACCGTAACTGCAGCCAAGATTTGAGCTACACGAGCCAGATCCGGAGGAGTCGATCTCGATGAGGACATCGCTTCTTCGACTACCACAGATGACACAGCTTGCCGGACATGGCAATCGCTTTCGCGCCTATGCCGCAAAGATCCGTACTCCAGGCCGTGGAGGTTTTCGATGAGTGGCGTAGGTTCTATAGTGAGACTCCTTCACCGAGTCGCGTCATAGAATAAAGAGTCACCCTTTAGGCGTTAGACTCAGTGATAGTTCAATTTGGATTTTCCTTGTTTGTTGAGTGTGCAAGATGTGTTGCAAGGCCCTTAGGCATTGTAAGCAACCATACCAAGTTATTAATATCATTAGTTAATAAAGTTGGACCTTAAAGTTACACCTTTCGCCCGCATAAGTTCCATATTACTTGTCTATTCTTGATTCCCTCATCTCTAAAACTTAGAACAAATCGACAGATGGTGAATACCCGCGAAACTTTGGAAGTAATGGAAGCGGTTCGCCAGCCAGAAACCCCCAATGATGGAGCACCAGCACCGCCATTGATATGCAGAATTTTGGAGCATTTCTTGCTGCTCAGACTCGCTTGATGCATGCTATGATGCAACAAATGCAACACGTCCTTTGCTCAGGCCACGGCTAATCAAGTCAATCAGGACAACGCCGTAATACAAGACTGCCGAGTTCATGAGGACTCACCCACCCACTTTCTCTGGGAATGCCAATCCATTGGAGACCGATGATTGGTTAAGGTCAATTGAGAGGAAGCTACACATAGCTCAATGCATAGGAAATGAGAAGGTACTCTCGCTTCTCATCGCTTGGAAGGAACAATTACGAATGGTGGGAGAACTTCGTGCCACGCAAGAGAACCCTCAAGATATCACTTGGGAAGAGTTCACACCGCATTCCGTCAAGATCACGTGCCGAAGGAATCATGGACCTTAAGAAAGAGGAGTTCAGAGCATCAAGCAAGGTAATCACCAGTGGTCGACTACCCGAACAAGTTCACACAGCTAGCACGCTACGCACTGAGGATGTAGCGACAGATAAAGCCGCAGCCTCGTTTCATGAAGGGACTTAACTCAGACTACAAGTAGGACTGATCACCCACACCTTTCCAGATTTCCAAGAATTAGTGAATAAGGCGCTTATTCTTGAGGACAAAGCGCAAGGAACTGGATGAGAACAGAAGCGCAGGATGCAACAAAGAAGGATCACGCCAGGAACGCAACAGCGTTTGAGAGTTGCACCAAATCAATTTTTCGATTCCAGCCACGAGAATGCTACAAGGACATCGTCACCGGCACCAAGACACATCAATCGTAACTACTGCACCCCACTTCGCTAGAAACGCCGCTTCCAGCAACAAGAAGGAACGATGAGACGCCGCTACAATCGCAACGAGCCAGGACACTTTGCCAACAGCTTGTCCAAAGAAGACAGCAGAGTGACCCCGATTCGCTTCAATCTAGGAACTACCCCAGCTAGGACGCCAAAGACACGAAGTCACACCCTGCATCGTGGTGAGAGGCCGAGTCAACCATGTCACCGCCGATGCCCTCGCAGAATGCTACAGACGTCGTCTTGGGTAAGTTACTTGTTAACTCAAGACTGCAATGCTTTGTTTGACTCGAGCTTCAGATTCGTTTGTTTCGCAAGGCTTTGCTACTAGAAATGATTTGGGGATTGCAAGACTTAAGTGCATGCTTTTAGTTCAAACCCTTGGTTCCGAACTCCGAACGAAAGTAGGATGTTCCGGGGTGAGAATACTAATAGATGGAATAGAGTTCCTAGCAAACCTTATAATTTTGGAGACCCAGACCTTAGACGTTATTTTGGGAATGGACTGGTTATCCAAGCACAAGGCCGTATTGGATTGTGGACGAAGGACTATCTCAGTTGAGAGCCCGTGTGGGAAGAAAGTGGAATGTCAAGCCACTACGCTTAGAGATGGACAGTTGATGGTTAACAGCACCAAGGCAATCTGCATAGAGGATGTCTCAAGAGTGAATGAGTACCCAGATGTTTTTCCCGAAGATCTACGGTATGCCGCGACAGGGACGTAGAGTTTGTGATAGAGCTTGTACTGCACAAAGACCGATAGCAAAGAGACCCTATCGGATGTCCACCGAGGAGTTGGTAGAGATGAAGAAACAAATAGAAGAGTTAATGGAGAAAGGATTTATCGCATCGAGTTCGCCGCCATGGGGAGCACCGCTTTGTTTGTCAAGAAAAAGGACGGGAGTTTCAGGATGTGCATTGACTACCGTGCACTCAATGAAGTCACCGTGAAGAATAAGTATCCGCTACCCAGATTGATGATTTGTTTGATCACCGAGAGGAGCCGAGTTTTCTCCAAGATTGATCTAAGATCGATACCATCGCTTGAAGATCCGATCGTAAGATATCCCAAGATCGCATTCTCGTCAAGATATGGACATTACGAGTTTACAGCTATGTCCTTTGGATCGATTTAATGCGCCAAAGATATTTCATGAATATGATGAATAAGGTGTTCATGGAGTATTTGGACAAGTTTGTCGTCGTGTTCATAGATGACATCCTAATCTACTCCAAGACGGAGGATGAACATGCCGAACACTTAAGGCGAGTTTTAGAAAAGTCGAGGAACAAAGCAACTTTTCGCCAAGTTCAGCAAGTGTGATTTTTGGAAGGATAAGGTAGAATTCCTCGGACATGTAATGACCGCGTAAGGAGTCGCCGTAGATCCAAGCAAGGTAGAAGTCGTGTTACATTGGGAGCACCAAGATCGTGACTCCAGATCCGGAGTTTCCTTGGAATGGCAGGGTACTACCGCCGTTTCATTGAAGGCTTTTCGACAATTGCGAAACGTCTTACGCAATTGCTGAAAAAGGAGAAGAAGTTTGCATGGACGCCAGAATGTGAGAAAGGATTTCAAGAGCTGAAGAAGCGATTGACATCAGCACCGGTGTTAGTTCTACCGGATGTTAATCAAAGCTTTGATATTTATTGTGACGCATCGCGCCAAGGACTCGGATGTGTGCTGATGCAGAACGGAAAGGTCGTCGCTTATGCATCAAGGCAGTTGAGGCCGCATGAGGAAAATTATCCGACACATGACCTAGAGTTAGCTGCCGTAGTGCATGCTTTGAAGATATGGCGTCACTATCTGATTGGAAACAGATGTGAAGTATATACGGATCATAAGAGCCTTAAGTACATATTCACCAAGTCTGATCTGAATATGAGGCAATGGAGATGGTTAGAGTTAATCAAGGACTACAATGTTGGAATCCATTACCATCCCTGAAGGCCAACGTAGTAGCCGATGCTCTGAGTCGGAAAAGCCATACCGTGAGTACGTTGCTAGCCACAAGTCAGGATGAGTTATGTGAGGATTTCCATAGAATGAAGATTGAGGTGGTACCTAGCGGATTCTTGGCCGCATTAGAAGTAAAGCCTACCCTAGAGGACCAGATCCGAGAAGGACAGAAGGATGATGACAAAATCCTAAGGATTAAGTCCATCAAGGAAGAAGGCAAGGCAGAGGAATTCAAGTTGGATGAGCAAGGCACGTTATGGATGAAGGATCGGATTTGTGTGCCTAACAAGAAGGAGTTAAAGCAACTGATTTTGGAAGAAGCCCATGACTCCAAGTATTCAATTCATCCTGGAAGTGCCAAGATGTATCAGGATCTGAAGGAAAGATTCTGGTGGCCAAGCATGAAGCGTGAAGTTGCCGAGCATGTTGCATTGTGCGATGTATGCCAAAAAGTCAAGGCAATGCATCAGAGACCAGCAGGATTACTACAGCCGCTGAAAATACCTGAGTGGAAGTGGGAGGAAATCGGGATGGATTTCATTACCGGTTTGCCTAAGACTCAAGGAGGTTATGACTCCATATGGGTTATAGTGGATCGCTTGACCAAAGTAGCCCATTTTATCCCCGTGAAGACCACTTACTCGGGGGATAAATTGGCAGAGTTGTACATGATCAAGATCGTCTGTTTGCACGGTGTGCCAAAGAGGATTGTATCGGACAGAGGTACCCAATTTACCTCAAGGTTTTGGAATAAGTTGCATGAAGCCATGGGAACCCGTTTGAACTTTAGTACAGCCTATCATCCACAGACGGATGGACAGACCGAAAGAGTCAACCAGATTCTGGAGGATATGTTAAGAGCTTATGCATTGGCTTATGCTACCTCTTGGGATAAGAGTTTGCCGTATGCCGAGTTCATTTACAACAATAGTTATCAGGCTAGTTTACAGATGTCACCTTTTGAGGCACTGTATGGTCGACCCTGTCGGACGCCATTGAATTGGAATAAGACCGACGAGCGCTGTGTCTTCGGGCCTGATATTCTTCAAGAGGCTGAAGAGCAGATTGCCATGATTAGGGAAAGGTTGAAAATAGCCCAATCACGACAGAAGAGTTATGCTGACAACCGTCGCCGGGATTTGAGTTTTGAACCAGAAGACTTTGTATACCTCAGAGTTACGCCTCTCAGGGGAGTTAAGAGGTTCCATGCCAAAGGGAAACTTCGCACTCGTTATGTTGGACCATTTAAGATTTTGAGCCGCAGAGGCGGTTGCTTATCACCGGAGTTGCCACAATCGTTAGCAGGAGTACATGACGATTCCATGTGTCCTGGGCTTGAAGAAGTTTATCCGAGTACCTGAGTAATAGACGCCGCTAGAGTCAATCGAGATGCAAGAAGATTTGAATTACAAGGAGCATCCCGTGAAGATTTTAGACACCATGGATCGAGAGACTAGAAACAAGTCAACCGGGCCAGAGAATTCAAAGGAGCAACCATGCAGAGCGAAGCGACTTGTGAGCGCGTTGAGGATCTTAAGAAAGAGTTTCCAAACCTATTCCGTAGTAAGCCATGAATCTCGGTGACGAGATTCTATTAAGGGGGGGAGGTTTGTAACACCCCAAAATTTTGCTTTTCTTAAATTCATGTGTGATTTGTCACTTTGGTGAATTTTTGGAATTTTCTGGAATTTATTTGGATTTATTTGGAATTTATTTGAATTTATTCCATTTTGAAATAATTAAAGAATTTAATTTTGCAAATAAAATTTTGTTGGTATTTTTTTATTTTAGTCCAAAATGTTCCAAAATATTTTCCGTAATTTTTCCGAATTTTTCTGTATTTTGTTATTTTTAATGAATTAAATGAATTTTTGGGAATTATTTTAATTATTAAATCATCGGAAAATGCGAATGGGTTTGCACTGTTCATCCGATCGAAAGCCGCACCCGAAGTCGCACTCGAGTCCGACCCGAGCCACCGAGTCGGTCGAACCCAACCCTAACCTGTTGATTCCGACCGTCGGATCGAGATCCAACGGTCCGGATTGATCGCACGGTTCGAGCCGACCGGACGGACCCGATCGCGCTCAGGCGATCGTGGCCGCTGATCGCGCCACGTGGACGGTCGACCGCCGTCGTTCTCCGCCCGAAGTCCGAAAGCCGGACTCCGCCGCCGCGCCCGCCGTGGAGAATTAGGTTTCCGCCCGCACGAACGCCGAGGTTATTTAAAGCCCGGTCACGCCCGAGGTTGCTCTCCTCCGCGGCGCACTCTGTCCCGAGCCATCTCGCCGAGCCGCCGCCGCTTGCCCATACGAGCTCCTCGTAGTTGGAGGAGGTGTCCGCCGCGTTTGCGCTGCTTCGCCGCCCGTCTGCCTTCCGCCGAGAAGGAGCCCAGATCCGAGTCCCCGCCGAGACGCACCAAGAGACCACCCACTTCGCCGAGCGTGCCCGAACGCCGTCGGTGTGGTCTTCGTTCTCAACGCCGGCCACGGAGTTCGCCGTGGACATCGCAGACTGCGAAGCTTCTCCACCGTCGGATCTTCATCGCACGGCCCGGTCGCCCACGCCACCCACGGTAAAGAATCACGTGTTAATCTCCAGATCTAATCTCAACCGTTAGATCTAGATCCAACGGCTTAGATTGAACCACGCTCATAGCAATAGATTGGATCTTGACCGTCCGATCAAGATCGAACGGTCCGGTCGGTGGAGTTGTTTTCCAAGCGCGTTAGCCGATCTAATCCGGGCCGTTGATTTTCAAATCAACGGCCGAGATTGCACCACGCGGTCGGGAAGCCTCGACCGTCAGCGGCCGCTGGCCCACGCGCTGGCAGTAGACGCCGACACGCTGGGCCCTGTGTCGAGGGGCCCACCGCTGGCCGATCGTGGAGTCGCGGGGCCGAGCCCACGGTGGACCGAGCCGAGACCGCGGCGCCGTCCGTACCCGAGGCCACGCTGTCGTCACCCGATTGGTCCACGTGTCCTCGCCGACGCAATAAATGATTTTCCTAAAAGAAAATGATTTAATAATTCGGTTTAATAATTGATTTAAATTTCAAAACTTCAAACGCTTTATAACTTTTATGCGTTTCAACTCCGATTTGAGTGATTCAAATTTCTAAATTCGTATAAAATTGGGATCTACTTAAATATGAATTTTATTTAATTTTTGGACTAAAGTTTTTCTCTGTAAAATTATTTAATTGATTATTTAAACTTTAAATAATCATAACTTTTGCGTTTTAACTCCGAATTTGACGATTCCAGCTTCTAAAAATTCATAAAATTATGTTCTCTCTGTTTATGGATTTTATTTGGATGTTTGGACACTTTTTGCATATTGTTTATTTGTGTATTTGCTATTTGCACGCTTTACGAGTAGACGTTGAAGTCTTAGGAAGGATTCAAGGAGAAGTATTGACTCAGGATCCAACTCAAGACCAAGAACAAGTACTTTTTGAAGGCAAGTTGTGCTTTGACCATGTTGATCCTATTTTGAAATCTATTTTGATTTAACCTATTGCATGCTAGTTCAATTAGAAAATACTTTATTCAAATATGGGGGATTAGATAAATACCAATTTGCTGTATGACACCTTGATTATTTAAGTATGTGCCATAACCCCTTGTCACCCTAGTTGTGGATTACTAGTTGGACATTATTAGATTGCCAACATGGGTTTTAGACCGTTGTAGTATACTGCTTAGACCTGCTACGTGCTCATGACATGATTTTGGACAATCAAATGCTAATATTGACTTAATGATATATTGAACCTGTTTTGGAAAGGTATCAAGTGATGTTGATGGCACGTGGTGCATGGTAATCAACTGGGGTTTGATAAATAGTTTTCGACCGGGGCATGTGGCAAGAGTAATCAGGTGGGCCAGTTGTGGCATTGGGGATGTTGATTTGGTTCTTCTGGTAGTCTTGCCCTGGTCACCCTAAGGACTTAACCTTGCAAGCCTTTGAACTGGGTCTAACGTGCAACCACATGTCTGTAATGGGACGGACCTAGTTGACTAAGTTGCTAATAACGCACTGTGGGACCTCAAGAGGTCAACTACACCCTTTGTGTAAGTTGTACTGGGAGCGCATCTGGCCGAGGCTAGGTACCCATCTAACGGTTGATTGGCCTAGACTTCGCCTTAGCTAAGGGAAGGGTTAGTGTGCAATAACCTGGAGGACCACTTGTATTGTTAGAAGTTTCCAAAGACTTTGTTACTGAACTCACCTTTGTGGTGTTTGACTGTATCTTGTGGGTAAAGTGCATAACCTCTGCAGAGTGTAGAATCTATTCGAATAGCCGTGTCCGCGGTATTGGACATCGCCGAATTACAGTCAAGGGTTAGATTTTCTCAAAAATAACTTGGACTTGAAAGGTTGGGTTGGATTGACAATGATGTTAGAAATGTGGTTTAGGATGGGAAAAATGTTTACTAAACTTCTTGAAAAGTTATTTATGCTTTACTTGTTTCTACCGCTTTGAATCTACTTATACTACTTGTCAAATGTGTTTCTTCGCAAATATACCTTGAGCTATTCCTTTGTACCAAGCCATGCATATAGTAAATTAGCTCGCACTCAGTGCATGACTTGCCGAGTACCAAGTACTCACCCTTGCCACCCTACAACACCAGTTGAAGAGGAGACTACACCCGCTTTGGAGGAGGAGCTCCAAGAGGATCCGCTCTACTTAGGAGCGAGCCTACCGGGCCAGTTCGTGGTATACCGGATGGCGCCACGGGTTATCTTATTTTCCGCTGCTACTATTTCTCTCTTAATAAGATTCGCCCTGTGAGGCGTATATTGTAACTTGACCATAAGGTTGAGTAACCAGTTTGGTTATTTAAATAAAAGTACTTTATTAGTATCGAGTGGTATGATTGTGATATTTACCGATGTTAAGACTGTGTGCACTAGCGCGTTCCTGGACTAGTGTTGAATACACAGAGGGTCCAGATTTGCAAATTCGGGGTCCCGACAGGTCACCCCCAGTCAAACGGGGCGGTGGAACGAGCGAACGGGTTGCTTCTTGATGGCATCAAAAAAAGGCTTTACAACTCTGTAAAGGGACTTTGGCCCGACGAGCTTGACCACGTTTTATGGGCAACCCGCACCTCAGCCTCAAGAGCAACGGGATTCTCTCCATTTCGGCTCCTCTTCGGAGAAGAAGCCGTCTCACCTGCAGAAATCCGCGCAAAATCCTTGCGAGTGATCAAAACCCCAACCTACGAGGAAGTCGACATCACGTGTGATCTGGAGGAAGAACAGAAACTTCAAGCCTTGAGGACCATGAAAGCATATGCAAAGGCCTCAACACGAAGCTTCAGCAAGAAGGTAAAGAAACGTGAGCTACATCCCGGGGATATGGTGCTCAAGAAACCTTCTCCGGCCTTCGCGAAGCTGGAAACAACATGGGAAGGACCATACATTATCAGAGAGTCAACAGCGAAGGGAGCACACAAACTCATCGCTCCAAATGGCGAGGAGATACCAAGAACATGGAATACCGACGCACTCAAGAAATTTTACCCATAGATGATGAGACATGAAGGCAAAAAATGTACCGGTCTTTATCAATAAAATAGTAAGAAGTCGTTGTGAACGGAGGTCATCTCTACATTCCCCAGTATTTAAACCGAAGGACTGTTGCCTCGTGCTGGGTAGGAATTCGCGGATGCTTGGTTGGACTAACGTCCCACCCATCCTTCGCTCCGGAGACCCGTTGCCTCGTGCCGGGTAGGAGTTCGCGGATGCTTGGTCGGGCTAACGTCCCACCCATCCTTCGCTCCGGAGACCCGTTGCCTCGTGCTGGGTAGGAGTTCACGGATGCTTGGTCGGGCTAACGTCCCACCCATCCTTCGCTCCGGAGACCCGTTGCCTCGTGCCGGGTAGGAGTTCGCGGATGCTTGGTCGGGCTAACGTCCTACCTGTCCTTCGCTCCGGGTAAGACCCAGCGGGATGCTTGGTTGGGCTAAAGTCCCACCCATCCTTCGCTCCGGGTACGACTTAGCGGGATGATTGGTCGAGCTAACGCCCCACCCTCTCCTTCACTTCGAAGACTAGGGGCTCCGCTCTGGGTAGGATTTAGCAAGGAGCTTATGCAGGCTAAAAAACCTCAGTTACCCCTCTGCCCCGAGAGCACACCGCATTGCGCTATATGGACAGTTGCGAACACACAACCGGGACAATATCTTATGCATCCTTCGGCCCCGGGTACTCGCACATTTCTTGGCCAGAATCCAATTAGGGAAACTTGAAGTATCACGACGAAACAATCTACTGCTTCAAAACATAGATTTGAGTCTACGTTCTATTAAGTCCCGTATACAAAGTTATTCGTCTTGGCGACCTCAAATGCAGCCACACATGTCCTCATACTCTAACCCAATATGGGGCCGAGAAAAGAATCAGGATTGTTTCACGTTGCTGGTTAAAACTCAGTGGGGGGGCTAAAAATGTATATTCAAGCAGAATTTAAGAAGATAAGAGGAGAAATAAGCTTCGGTAAGAACCCATAGCAGAGGGCGACATAATGCCATCCCAGTCATATATGATAAAAAATCCAGCAAAAGTTTCTATACATACTAAAAAGGATTTAAACACGATGGGCACGGGTCACGGCTTCAACGAGGGCATCCTTGGCCTCCAGCAACCTCGGAACAATCCTGATCAACACATCGAGGTTGGCGAGATCACGGGCAAGAGCTTCTTCCTCTGAAAGTTCGGCCATAACCATGTCGAAGTCTGCCCAAAGCTCCTCGATAAAGGCTTCATGATCACCAGGTGCTGGAAGGTCTTCGAGGGTGGGGGCATCGTCTTCAAAGTCAAAGACCAAGACAGGGGCTTCCTCCTCACCCAGCATCGGCGGGACCTCCGCCATTGGCAGCTCCAGCGAAAAAGATGTCTTCCTCCGGGAAGTCCCACGGGACGTTGGCCATCGAAGAAACAAGAGAAAATAAAATTGGAGAGCAACCGCTTACTCTGAAACCAGCAACGTTGATATATATCAAAGCAAGGAAGGCGAGGGGCCTGGGTTAAATGCGGACGCGGGAAGCCAAGGCGTCCCCGCGTCCCCCAAGAAGCTAGTTAGATCCTTAATCCCCCCAATGCTCACCTCTGACAACCTGGTCCCCGTTAGGAGCACCTGAACACTCCTCAGGCGAAAAGACACACAGGGTGAACGGATGTACATAAGCATTCAACAGGACGGATAATTCAACTCAGGTGCCCATAAGGATTACATATACAAAAATAAACGAGCTAAGAAGGGGGCGACTTCTCTTTGCCCTTCGCTGAGTCACGCATTGCGGCACAAGCTCGACGCACTGATTCCTTCGCAGTAGAATCACCGTGTTGCCTCCAGAAATCCGACATGAAGCTTGATGATAATCGGGACGCGGCGGAAGAAGGCTTCACAGACGGGGAAATATCACCAAACCCTGGTAGTGACGGAGCAGCAGAAGAAAACCAAAGTGCTCACGAATGTGTGTACATCCCTTCGCCTCCAACAATTGAGCGGTTTTAACGGAGCCCAGTCTCGCGCAGTAATCACCGAAAGTCAGCGCCGAATCCCCAAATATCTTAGTAGACTTCTCAAGAAAGGAGACAGCTTCCAAGCTGGATGAAGGAATACGACTCGGGGCTGCATCAATGCCAAACTGGGGGAGCTGCTGCAGAAAGGCCCCCGTAGCTCCGTGAACCCCGAAGACAATGGATTCTAATTCCTTCTGGACTGTTTCATAACGCTCCTCCGCTCGTTGAGTGTTACGAAGATGCATTTGAACCTCGCTCCGCGCCGTTGCAATTTGAGAAGGGAATTCTTCCACTTGCTTCTTCAATATATTCTTACCCTCCTCTGCAACCGCCAACAGGTTTTTCAATTCCTCTATATGGTCATCCTTCTTCTTCTCATTTCGCTCAGCTACTATACGAGCCCGTTCCTCCTCGGCAAGGCGGTTCCGCATCAAGGAAACTATTCCCTCAAGCTCTGCATTTTTTGCTGCCAAATCTTGACTCTAAAATGCTTCAGCCTGTGCCTTAGCCAGTGATTCATTAGAGTCTCGGAGCGCCTCTGAAAGACTAGCTTTCTCTGTTTCTAATTCCGCCACCCGTTCCTTCGCCGCCTCACAATCCTGGACCCCTGTCGACGATCGGTTTCGCCGGCAATAAGATTTGTGATTCTAGGGGATTTGTGCGGGATCTGAGCTTGATGGTAACACAGGATACTGGGGCAATCTGTTTTAGACAGGTTCGGGCTCTCTCGGAGGAGATAATACCCTAGTCCTGTGTTCTTGGATGTATTGTGTGTGTTCAAGAGAGAGCAAGAGAGAGAGAGCCTCCTCCTTGTTTTTTTCCTCCTCCCCTTATATACTGGGGGGAGAATACATGATAGATGGGCGCCACCGGGCCCTAAACATGGTGGTCTGGACGACATGTCCCTTGTCCTTATCCGCCTTCACGCTCTATGTCCTGGAGAGGAGGTTATGCTTTCTCCGACCCACGCCCGCCGCCTTGTCGTTCCGGCTTCCGCAGCTCACAAAGGTCGGACTGCATGCCTCGTCCCCTGGCGGGTTGTTAGGCGGGCACGAAGCTTCCTTGAAGGACCAGGAGTTGTCTTGGGAGCAAGTCGAAGGTCTCCTCTGGGCCCGTCGTGGTGCCGCTTGGCTTTGGGCTTTCCATTCCGCCTGTCAGGCCCAGTGTGTAGGTCCTCTTGCGGGACCCTGCTTTATCATCCCACAAGAGCCCCCAAGTGCTTTAGGATCGACTTTCCGCCCCGACCCTGTCATGAGGATTATGCGGAGAGAGATCATAAAGAACTTGTAGTATGAAGCCACCGTGGTTGGTTAGCTCATGGTCGAGTGGTACCCGCGCCGTTCACGGTCTTGTGACAACCGGCTTGTCGCTTCTACCGACCCTCATGGGGCATACCTTGGTCTTTTGGCTCGTGGCCGAGTGGTTCCCGCGCTTGCTCACGGTGTCAGCGGCAACCGGCTTGTCGCTCACCGACCCTCATGGGGCATACCTTGGTCTTTTGGCTCGTGGTCGAGTGGTACCGCGCCCGTTTACGGTCTTGCGCGCAGAACCGGCTTGTCGCTCGGTGACCCTCATGGGGCATACCTTGGTCTTTGGCTCGTGGTCGAGTGGTACCGCGCTTGCTCACGGTCTTGTGACAACCGGCTTGTCGCTCGGGTGACCCTCATGGGGCATACCTTGGTCTTTTGGCTCGTGGCGAGTGGTACCAGCTTGGATTTACGGTCTTGCTGACAGCCGGCTTGTCGCTTCGGTGACCCTCATGGCGCATACCTTGGTCTCTTTGGCTCGTGGTCGAGTGGTACCAGCGCCCGCTTACGGTCTTGCTGACAACCGCTTGTAGCTCTACCGACCTCATGGGGCATACCTTGGTCTTTTGGCTCGGGGTCGGGCGGTACCAGCGCGCGTTCTGATCTTGTGACAGCCGGCTTGTAGCTCAGTTGACCCTCATGGGGCATACCTTGGTCTTTTGGCTCGTGGCGAGTGGTACCGCGCCTGCTTACGGTCTTGTGGCAATCGGCTTGTAGCTCGGTGACCCTCATGGGGCATACCTTGGTCTTTGGCTCGGTCGGCAGATGGTACCACGCGCTCTGATGTGCGCGGCAACCGGCTTGTAGCTCGCTTGACCTCATGGGGCATACCTTGGTCTTTTGGCTCGGGTCAAGGCGGTACCAGCGCCCGTTCTGGCTGCAATCGCTTGTCGCTTCTGCTGACCCTCATGGGGCATACCTTGGTCATACAGAGTAATGCCTGTGCCGCTTACGGCCAAGATCGCTTTAGACCCTCATGGGCGATTCTCAAGACCGTGTTGGTTGTAGATCCTCGTGCACCCAATCGCATTGTGAGACAATGACCGACAATTGACCCCAAATTATGGGGTGTGCCGTCGAAGGATGTTCGAAAGTGCCCAGCCCCAAGCTTCCGTGGCGGCGGCGTTCGTGCCGTCGTGGGCGCACTTTTTCCCAAACTTCGGACCAGATTTGACACTGGCCGCGCTTTTGCGTGACGCAGCCTATTGGCCCGTCATGGGGCGTGCCCTGGATCCGCCCAGACTGAACAGAGGGCCCTTGTTTCTTCCCACCGTGAGGTGGAAATTGGGGCCCATTTCTTATAAGTCGGAAGGACCCTTGTTGGAGCAACGGCCTCCTCGCACCTTCTCCACCACGGGGCGAAACCTTCAAACCTTCCTTGGCGATTTAGGGTTTCGATTTCGCGCCCTTGGCTTGCGGCGGTTCTTCCCTCCAGTCTTCTTCTTCGCCATGTCGTCTTCCTCGTCATCGGAGGGTAGCACCGACCACTGCGACGGTAGGGTGGGAGACTTCCATCACGACGATGTCCCGCTTGAGGGGATGGTTGCCGCCGGCCCTCCCTCCGCTGGAGTTGATCTCCGCCGCCTCACGCAGTGACCCTTACCCCACACCTCTAGAGAATGAGATTGTGGTGTTTGAGTCCTTCTTCCGGCGAGGACTTAGCATTCCCGGGAGCGCCTTCTTCCGGGCTCCTCCACTTATACGAAATTGAGTTGATCAATTTGAACCCCAACTCGATTCTTCACATTGCCATCTTCGTCCGGCTCATGAGGCGTATCTTGGGATACGTCCTCATTTGGATTTGTTCCGCTCCTTCTTAGTGAAGCCTCATCCGAACCGGCCGCTCCCAATATCGTTGGGGTGCCGGCTCACTGCGGGAGGGCTCAAGAAACAAGATTTTGTCGTTCCTCTCAAGACCTCCTCAAAGGTTGGAGGCGGGAGTGGTTCTATTGTGCCAACGTTGATCCTTTCCTCGCCCCTTTGCCGGCTGTGCTCCTAAAGCTTCCCGATCTTTGAGCGACACCCTGACGGAGGAGGTTTGGCGCAAGTCCCCGAAGCCGGCATTGATTGACGATCCAAGAATCGAGGGTCGACGGCCCGGATCGCGGCCGCTTTGTGAAGCGCCGAGTGCAGCCCTTGAAGGAGAGAGTCCATTTGGGGTTCCAATACAACGGGCCTCTGGACCCACGCGAGTCGGAAGTGGACTGTCGATGGAGGCGCCGGCAAAGACGGGTAGTTGATTTCTTCGTGCCTGGCACAATAATCACCAACAGGGGCTGCCTCGTAAATTTTCGATGGCAAGGCCTCCTCCTCTGTGAGTGCACTATTCTCTCGAAAGGTCTGTTCCATGATTTCTTTGATCGATGTGTGATTCAAACAGTGGTGCGATCGTTCCTTTTTCAGAGGCGCGTCCTTCCTTTCTCGACGCTCAGCTTGTCGGCCTCTCTCGGTGAGACACGCCAGCGAAGCGAGCGGTGACACCTTAGTCGACGAGCCGCAGGGAGTCGGCGGAGGAGGTCGCCGGTAATTCGTCCGCCGGGCCTTCGACCTCTGGTGCACCCGGATCGCAAAGCGCGGGCCACACCTTCTGTCTCAGATGGCAGCGGCCCAGTGCAGGCGCCAACTTCCTCCGAGTGGTCTGGGCCTCGGATGAAACTCAGGATGAAATTCAAGAAATCCAAGAGGTATTCTTTTGGGCGATCCTTGTCTTTTGTTACCGCCTGTCTTTGAGGTGTCTTCCTTTTGCCGATTCAAGACTCTGCGTGGGACGTCCTCGTGGAGGGGTCTCTGAAAAGGAGCCCCAGCGGAGGCTTCCCAAGGGAGCCCCGCCACGCCGGCTAGGTCACCGCCGCCGATCGCCGGGCTTCGCCACCGGCGCCGGCGCCCAACGGCCGAATCCATCCGGTGGGTCTGGCCCGGCCGACGAGATCGACCCGGCACCGTCTCCGGAGTGGAGGAAGTGCCTCGAGAGCCACCGCCGCTCGGTCCTCTGCCAAGCCCCGAATCGGACCGTATGGTGGGAAGGGGTTCCGACTGAAAGGGATGGAAGAGGGCAGCGAGATGGAGAGCGGCTCGGACGGAGCTTTATGAGCTCACCGTCAGTGTAGCACGCTGTCGAGTGAGCTTCTTGTCCTCAATCATTGCCTGCCGACTTCTCCTCGAGATTACGCCTGTTACCTAGGACATGGGGAGCGCTCGGAGCAAAGGTCGCGGTTTTTCGGAAGAGTGCTCCCGGCTCAAGGAAGCGTATGAAGCGATGCAGGACAAGCTCAACGAGATCAGCGGACAGTGGAAAGAAGTCCACGAGCTTCAGGCGAGTGTATGACGATCCGGGAGGAGAAGACGAAGCTTGAGCATATGCTTGAAGGTGAGATTCTCCCCGAATACGGTTCGGATGTTTTTGGATGGTGGTTGGAGAGGATGATGACACTCGTGTTTGAGCGCGACTCGGCCGTTCGAAGCCGAGGCCCTACCGAGGCCTCAGAGAATTCTCGGCCTCAGCTCGAGTCACTGGAAAGGATGCTGTGAGCCGAAGGGTAAATTTATTTGACTTGGGTTGAACATACTTGGCGTCGGGTGTGCTCTTGATGGTCGTTTGACTTTGTGGCAGAGTGCAAGGAGAAGATGGCGGCCGCCGAACAGGGGCGGATCGCTGGCGTCGCTGCGAGCCTCCTGCACCTTCTGCGCATTGAAGGAGCCACGCCGGGCCAGGGGCGATGCTTTGTTCCACTTCTCTCGGGAGGAGCCGACAGATCGAGCTTACGCCAAAGAGTCCGCAGCGATGAGCGCGAACCAGGCATTAGCGGTGGTCAAGTCTCATTATCCGAGAGTTGACCTCGAAGGCGTGAAAGAAGGCTTACTTTGTGATGAAGATAAGGCCAACGCTCCTCGAAGAGGTGTGCCGTGCATCGCAGCCTTGTTGGAGAATCTAGAATTCTGACTTTGATGTGAGCCTTGATGCCGAGTGCTCGCCCTCCTGGTTTGAAATATCGTGTCTTCTTACTTCAATATGATTTGCCTGTATTATCTTCCGCTGAGTGGTCTTCAGACCCGAATATAGGCCCGTAGCCTTTCGGATCCTGTTGTGCCTTTCCGGGTGGGCTTCAGCCGACTGGTATGGCTTCCAAACGCTAGGGCCTTGGCCCGTGGCTTTCTTGCCCCGGACACGCTTTTCCGAGAGGCTGGCGTGCAGCCCTCGAGCGTCGGGACTTACGTTGTGGCCACCTGGCTGAGTGGTTTAGCCCCCAGGCTTGCATCACTTGCTAGCTCTCCAGCCCCCGGGCTTTTGCGCTTAATCTGGTGTAATTAAGCGAGGAAGCCGAATGGGATTGAACTGCTTACAACATGTGTCTGGTGAAATTCTCCTTGATTTTGTTCAATGCGCCGATCTTCTTCGGTATTCGCACTGCCGCTTCGTTTTTCGCGCTTCATTGATTGTGAGGTGGCGCGTTTTGATTGCCTTTGAGATGCTTCAATTTCCGAGGCTGGGGTGGCTTATAAATGGGGCGTCACCGCTAATGAGCGATCGCCCGTTTCTTCTTGCCTTGTCCTTCGTCTTCCTCTTCCAGTTTCCTTCCATGTCTATTACGGGGAGGTTCGTTGGTCCCTACGCGGCGTTGTTTCGCCATCGATTCTTCGGGATGTTGCACAACTGGGAGGAGGCGGAAGCATGGGAAGACCTTGACTTTTTCACACTGGAGGCGGAGGCGGAGGACGGAGCGGCGAGGGACGCCGCCGCCGTGGCCACCTTGTTGGAGGTCGCACCAGGGCTCCACGAGGTGGCGGAGATCATCCTCGAGATGGTTGGTCGCGATCGTCGCGACGACCTTGCCGTCAGGGCCCTCGTCCGCCTTGTACCCCCCTTGTGGGTGGTTGACGAGAGATTCGGCGGCTTTGGGTCGCGTGGGTCGCGACTAACCTCGGCGATCTCGCCTCGGGTCTCCCACAATGGCCAAGACTCAAAGACCAAGACTAAAGACCAAAGAATGCAGGAGTACCAACAAAGACCAAAGAAGACAAGAGTTTTTTTTTTTTTTTTTTTTTTAGCGCGAGAAAAAGAAAAAAGAAAATTAGCAATGTAAATTATTAACATTATGGAATGAAATGCGAAATTTTATCCAGTTCGTGCCTATCACATTTAACCCGAACTTAGTGGTTCCGCCTGATCAACTCATTCTAGTCATTGCTCCAATTACCCGACACGAGAAGTGGGGCTCGAGCTTTTGACGGTTAGAAATTCGCGACCAGGCAAATCTTGGTTAAATTCTCGCGCTGAATTGCGATCCGAGTGGTTAGTGCTTTCTACCCATTCCGTTGTGCTTGTGGTATAAACCGCCGAGGCTTTGTGCTCATCGTGGTTTGTTATTTCCGTGCATTCTATATCGGCACGACTAGGGTTAGGCGCTACAATGATCGGGTAAAAACCACTCGGGGCTAGCATTACACGTAACTTCGTAAAATAAGACGAACCACTATTTTATTTAATGTGTAAGAGTGGGATACATAACTCATGCGTAGAAGCGACGAGTCGTTTCGGCGTTCAAGTATTCGCGTAACCTCGCCGTCTTCTCGCCTGGAGTCGATAAGCACCGGCCAGTTGTCTTACGGACGATGTATGGACCTTCCCAAATTGGAGAGAGCTTGTGCTCGCTTTTAGTTCCTCCTCGGGACCAGATCTCCTTCGAAAAGGTTCTATTTACGACGTTGCGAGTGGTAGCGCCGAAGTCCCTGGAGGTACTTAGCCGACGGAGGCGACAACGTTAGAGCCTCCTCGAGTTGATCAAGCTCCACCATTCGGCTTCCCTCGGACTCGGCCGTTGTAGTTCCGAACCCTCGGGATTCGAATCCCACTCGGTCAGCGAGAATCCGCCTCTGCGCCATAGACCGAGAAAAAAGGAGTTTGGCCATCGCTCTACTGGGGTGGTTCTGAGTCCCCGCAGTACCGACGGTAGCTCCTTCACCCATCAGGCGGCATACGGTTTGAGGCGGTCGAAGATCCTGGCCTTGAGGCCTTGAAGGACTGCAGACTCGCTAGCTCGCCGACACGCCCATTGCTTCGTGGGTGAGCCACCGAGGCGAAGCGGATCTTGATCCCGACGCCTTCGCACCATTCTTGGAATTCTTCACTCTGAACCGGGTGCCGTTGTCCGTGATGATCGGTTGGGCACTCGAATCGACTACAATATCCTGGAAGAACTCCTTGGCCTTAACTGCAGTTGATAGTTACGACCGGGCTTGGCTTCGATCCACTTGGTGAACTTGTCAATGGCCACGAAGAGGTAAGCGAAACCGCCTTGAGCCTTCTTGAGCGGGCCCACTAAGTCGAGCCCCCAGACTGCGAAAGGCCAAGAAATGGGTATAGTCTGTAGCTCCTGTGCTTGGCAAGTGTGTCATCTTGCATAGAATTGGCAGCCCTCGCGAGTTCGAACTATCTCCTTGGCATCCGTTACGCCATTGGCCGAAGAAACCCTGTCGGTAGGCTTTCCCAACCAAGGCGCTTGACGCGCGTGATGGCCACACATTCCCGAATGGATTTCTTGGAGCAGCTCTCTTCCCACTTGTCCCGAAATGCACCGCCTGAGGACACCCGAGGCACTTTTTCGGAAGAGCTCGTCGCCCACCACCACGTAGGATTTGGCTTGTCGGGAGATGCGCTCTGCCCAGAGTGGTTGCTTCCGGAGTTTGTCCTTCAGGAGATAATCAAGGTGCAGGTAGTCCATCTGGATCGATGAGCGGGACCCGGTTCAGACCCTCGCTTGGCTTTTGCCGTTTTGTAACGGTTGGCTCGTGAAGATCCTGTGCGAAGATATCACTTGGGACATCTGCCTGAGTGGCTCCCATCTTAGCCAACTCGTCTGCGCCTCATTATTGCGGCGGAGGACATGAACCAGCTCGCATCGTCAAACTTGCCTTCCAATTCTCGGACTTCTTTGGCGGTATGCCGCCATATTCGATCCACGCACAACCAAGTCCTTCAGACTTGATTCACCACCAATCGGAGTCGCCTCGAATCGCCGGCCGTCGGATTCGAGTGATGTGGCGTCTGAAGCCCATGGATGAGGGCCTCGTACTCGCGGCATTGTTTGAGGCCGGAAGTGAATCCGAAGGACATACTTCACTGTCACCCTTAGGCGAGATAAGGAGGATTCCGCCCCTGCTCCTCCAAGCATGAGAGACCCGTCGAAGTGCATGACCCAATATTCTCGTACTTCTTCCGTGCGAAGTGCAGGATTCGGTCCACTCGTAGTAAAGTCACCAAAGCCTGGATTTGTGGCGGTCGCGGCGGCTTGAATGAGATGTCGAAAGCTCCAAGCTCGGCTGCCCACTTTGAAATTCTTCCAGAGCTTCCCGATTACGGAGGACCTCTCCCACGGGAAAGAAGTGACTACTCAAATCGAATGTCCTTGGAAATAATGCTTCACTTCCGTGACGAGATCAAAATGGCGTCTGACAGCTTCCTGGATTGGAGGATATCTTGTCTTGGATTCGCCAAGATTTCACCGACGAATAAATAAGCAGCGTTGCGCCGTAGCGGTGTCCGGATTCCTCCCGCTCCACAACTATCACGGCACTTACTACATGAGATGTTGCCGCTATGTAGAGCGTAAGAGGTTCACCTGGCGCCGGCGAGACTAAGGCCCGAGTGGAGAGAAACACCTTGAGTTCTTGAAGGCCTGCTGCGCCTCTGCCGTCCAATCAAAGCGATCTTGCTTCTTAAGGAGCTTGAAGAAAGGCATTCCCGGACCCCGATCGTGAGATAAACACGCCAAGCGCTACCATGCATCCGTGAGCTTTTGGACCTCCTTTTGGGTGGTAGGCGGGGCCATTTTCATAATGGCTCCAATTTTCTCCGGTTCGGCTCGATCCCACGACGGAGACGATGAACCCGAGTAGTTTCGGAAGACACTCCGAAAACGCACTTCTCCGGGTTTAGCTTCATCCGAACGTCTTGGACTTGCGAACGCCTCGGCGGTCGGAGGTGAGGTGTCCTCTGTCTGCGTTTTAACTACCACATCATCCACATAAGCTTCCACATTGCGCCCGAGCCGATGGTGAAAGCACACGCACGGCGCTGTGGCTGGTACGCTGCGGCATTCTTGAGCCCGAGCGGCATAGTGATATAGCAATATGCTCCGAATGGAGTGATAAACGAAGTCTTCTCAGATCTTCCTCTCGGCCGAATCGATGATAGCCTGAATAGGCGCCCGTAGCCGAGTAACCGAGATCCGGCGATGGAGTCTACCGGTGATCGATACGAGGAGACCAAAGGGATCTTTCGGACAAGCCTTGTTGAGGTCGGTGTAATCAACACACATGCGCCCGACTTTTATTCTTCTTACGGGCGAGTACGAGGTTCGCCAACCGATCGGGATGATACACTTCTTTGATGAAACCTGCGGCTAGCGGCTTTGTGATCTCCTCTCGATGGCTTCTCGGCGATCTTGAGCAAACCGTCGTAACCTTTGCTTGACGGGCCTGGCGGATTGGTTTACATTTAGTGCGTGCTCGATCACCTCCACAGGAACCCGGGCATGTCGGACGGCTTCGAGGCAAAGACGTCTTGGTTTGCCGCCAAAGGTGACGAGCGCGCCTTCCTATTCATCCTCGAGCCTTGTCCCGATCGAACGGCTCGAGCCGGATCGGACGGGTCGAGGAGGATCCTTTTGGTGCCTTCCTGGCCGATCCGAAGTTCTGCGGCTTGCGGGTAGGGATCGCCTTCCGCTTGTCGAAATCCGCCTCTTGACGAATTCTTTCCCGACCAGCCGCCTCCAGAGACTCGGCCACTTCGCAGCCTCTCCTGTCGCAAGAGAAAGATCGCTTAACGTCGCCGCAGAGTGATAATACCACTCGGACCCGGCATTTTCAGCATTAGATACGCGTGAGCGGGCACCGCCATGAACTTGGCCAGCTGGCCTCCCCAAGATGGCATGATCTGTTGTCGCGAAATCGCCACCTCGAAGCTAAGGCTCTCCGTCCGTGGTTGTCCCTTGCGCCGAACGTGGATCGTAGAGTGATTTGTCCGAGTGGTATCGCCGACGTTCGGGTATCACTCCATGAAAAGGTGACGACCAGCTTGAGGTCGACCGCGGGATCCCCATATCATCGAAAGTGTCTTTACGAAGAGGACGTTGAGCCGCTCCACCGCCAATCAACACCCTTTTGAGCTTGATGTCGCGGACAACCGGCGCCAAGACCAGCTGGTATCTGCCGAATGGGGCGCGATTCTGGGTGATCCGTGCGGTCGTAGTTATTGCGACCTCGGACCACCGGACATATCGGGGTCTCGGCTCTCTTGCATAGATGTCCGGCGGTGAGCTTTGCTTCCGCTTGGACTCATATCTTGGTGAACCCCGAATATGTAGTTAAGCTCGAGGTCGACTTCCCGATAGTCTTCCTCGGCCGAGGAGGCGGTTTGTTGGCGGCATGACCGCTCGGACCTTGTCCACCTGCCTCTTGCTCTCGCGCGAACCTCTTTAGGGTGAAACAATCCTTGGCGGCATGCCTCCTTTGGATGGAAAGAGGCGAGTGAGTTCATGACCTTATCATATCCATCCTCTTTGAGAGCGCGAGGATGAGTTGGCGCGGCGGCGCCACTAGCTCTTCGCCCTTGCGCTTCTTTTCTTTCCGCCGAGGGGTTCAGATCGATCCTTCCCTTCATCACGTCGTTCGCCAGAGCCTCGGAGGCTGGCGTAACGGTCCGCTAGGGTGAACAGCTCCGGACCGACGTGGGTGGCTTCCGGACATCTTCTTGATGAGGTCGGGTCGCCGACTCGCTTTACGGAAGGCGGCTATCACAACCGCATCTGTGACGTCCCGAACGGTGCTTTTCTGTTCATGAAGCGCTTGACTAACTCCTGAGGGATTCGTTCCTCCTTTGGTGTAGCTGGTATAGGTCCCAAGGGTGCACAGGCGCTCGTAAGTGCCTTGGAAATTTGGGATGAATCGCTCACAGATCTCCCCAGAATCTATAGAGTTCATTTGGAAGTCCGGTGAGCCATGCTTGGGCCAGGCGAGAGGAAACCGGCAAGTAGTTTGCCATTACTTTCGATCCCCGGCCCTCGATTGTCGAGCGTATACTTGTAGCCAAGCCTGCAGGTCTCTCTCACCGTCAAACCTAGTGATGCCTTTAGGATTAAATCCATCAGGCCAAACCACTCGGCGTAGGTGAGGGGTAAACGCACGGACCCCTTCGATGACTCCGCGATACCCCCCGGGAGGTGATCGACGCGGAGGGGATCGCGCTTGGCGTATTTCGCGGCCTCGCGGAAGGATGCCGAAGCGCTCATATTCGTCGGCTTGACGGCGTTGTTCCTCCCTTTCTCGGTCGCGGCGCCTGGCGTCGAGGTCTGAACGGAGGTCGCGGCTGATGCTATGTCGCAAGTCGTCTCCGCGGGGTAGAACATGATGTATCTGACGGGCTTCCCGACCTGGCCATTCTTGGTATGCGGGTCCTTGCCGACCACGTGGCAGCTCCTTCGCCACGGGTCGGTTTGAGTATCTTTGGATAGGTTTGCCGCCGTCACCATGGCCTTTACTTGGGCCATGATCGGGCAAGCTGGATCATCCGCCTCAAAGATAGGGGTCGTGGTATCCAGGAGTGTCTTGGAGGCGACGATATTCTCTGGCGTGGGTACGAAAACAGCCTGGTCCCCATCTTGGCTTGCGAATCGTCTTCATTGACAGCCCGGCGCGGTCTCGAGTCTGCAGCGCCACAGCGTCGAGGCTCGATCACTCGGCCTCCTTCCAAATCGCGGCGATCGAGGTGTCGGCGGCTGCTGCGAATCTGCTCATGAGCCTTCGATCACACACACTCTACGGAAATTCCAAGCAGCCTCTCTAGGCTTTCTTCCGACTCGGCGGCGAGGTGGGTGAGTCCGAGAAGGCAAACCTAGGCGCTCGGGGTGCCGAGTGGCTTGGCGGTGAGAACTCCCACCCTTCGTGCCTCGGCGTCCTCGAGGCCGACTCCCGGTGAACGGGTCTTGGATCCGCTCGGTACTTTAGAGTACGAGACAGGGGGACCTTCCGATCGGCGCGGAAGTCGTGACGATGGATCGCCGGAAACCTCACCGCGCTGTAGCGCGGTTCCCTTAGAGAGAGAGAGGCTTCCGAGGTCGTTGGAGATGAAGGTCAGGCTTCCGAAACGGAAGACCTGGCCCGGGGCGAAGACTGTGAAGACTTCGCTCGTCGCAGCCATCAAGCTTGACGAAGATGTTGACACAAGCCCCCTACCTGGCGCGCCAACTGTCGACGATCGGTTTCGCCGGCAATAAGATTTGTGATTCTAGGGGATTTGTGCGGGATCTGAGCTTGATGGTAACACAGGATACTGGGGCAATCTGTTTTAGACAGGTTCGGGCTCTCTCGGAGGAGATAATACCCTAGTCCTGTGTTCTTGGATGTATTGTGTGTGTTCAAGAGAGAGCAAGAGAGAGAGAGAGCCTCCTCCTTGTTTTTTTCCTCCTCCCCTTATATACTGGGGGGAGAATACATGATAGATGGGCGCCACCGGGCCCTAAACATGGTGGCCTGGACGACATGTCCCTTGTCCTTATCCGCCTTCACGCTCTATGTCCTGGAGAGGAGGTTATGCTTTCTCCGACCCACGCCTGCCGCCTTGTCGTTCCGGCTTCCCGCAGCTCGCGATGTCGGACCAAGATGCCTCGTCCCTGGCGGGTTGTTAGGGCGGGGCACGAAGCTTCCTTGAAGGACCGGGAGTTGTCTTGGGGAGCAAGTCGAAGGTCTCCTCTGGGCCCGTCGTGGTGCTGCTTGGCTTTGGGCTTTCCATTCCGCCTGTCAGGCCCAGCCGGGTGTAGGTCCCTCTTGCGGGACCCCTGTTTCTGTCATCCCACAACCCCCTTGTTAAATTCGTCCAAATACGCCCGAAATCGGCGGGATACTTCCGAAGCAACGACAGCCCCCTAAAAAAGAGGAAGAAAAATGTTGAAAGATAAAGAGATCAGTAACATAAGCTCGAAAGGGGAAATACCTTCAAATAATGATCCATGGAGATTTCGCAAAGAGAAAGGTCATTAATTCCCTCGAACAGAGCCACAGATTTGCTATAGGGAGAAAAGGCTACGCGCATTTTTCTTAAAGCTGGGGCTGCAGTGGCCCCCCTCTCAAAATCTGAAGTTGAAAAATCTGACAAATCAAACCGGACGAAAAAGGAACCAGCGCCACCAGCGGGAATCTGCTGACCCGAAGGCAAAGCTCCCCCGCCCGAAAGGGGAACATCTTGAGGAATAAGGATCGGAGGCCCCCGATCCCCCTCCTCCGCGACAGACGTTCCAGTTTGGGCCTGCTCCAATGGTTTTAATGCCTCCGCCGCCTCCGCATTATCACCTCCTGCATCGACTTCGTCAAAACCTGAAAGGACGTCACATCCTAACGAGCTGGCAGGAAAGGTGTCAGGAGTAAGACCTTCTGCCCCGATGGGGGTATCAGGAGTAGAAACGTTTAGTCGAAGATCACGAGCTCCGAGAACTGGCGAATTCGTTGTTCCATCTGCAGGAGCATGTGTCTCCCCTGTCACGGGGCCAGCCATGCCTCCAGGCAGCTCCTGCACACCCCCCGAGGCTAGAGTATCATTGTCATCTCTGTCACCCAAATCAATAGTTTCCACTCCAAGAATCGCTAAAAATGAATATCCTAGGGATTGCCCCCCGTCAACATGCGTATCCGCGGAGGAATCAAGTATAAGGGCCGAGGGAGCCACATCCGTTGAAATCGGAACCGGAGTAGTCTCGGGCAGACCCGTCTCAGAAATAATAGGCACACCTGATGGCTCGTCCGCGACAGCTGAGGGTGGTGCTTCAGAAGGCCCCACAGCGCCAGCAGGATCAGAAATGGGCGGCGGCAGGAGAGACGTAGCCGCAATGGAGCCGGAAGAATCACCTTCGTCGCTGGACTCCTCATTCCAATCTTCATCCTCATCGTCATCACCTTCTAGATCTTCGCTCCGCCGTAGGCTGCGGCTGAGGCGTAACCACACGAGCCAACCTCGCTTCGCTTATCGGGCGAGGAGAACCGATTGACCCTCTAGGATGAGGGATCGCTCGGCGCCCCCAATCAGTGAAACGAGAGCATCGTGTGGCCCCAATAGCACTCATAGCGGCCTCGTACTCAACTGCCTGGCAAGGACCAAGAAGTTTGCGAGCCAATCTTTCAGCTGCCCCGCGCCCAAGATCTTGTACCCCCTCGTGTCGAACCACGGATACAGTACCTCCGGACGATCGCTCTAGAATAACAGCAGAGCTCCTTGCTAAAGGGTCGATATGACACAAACAATACTCTTCAACCAAGTCCCGCATCGTGCTCTGAGCGCGAAGAGCCTTCAAATAATCAAGACACCTAATTTCTTCCGCAGTTGCGCTCCAATTAGGGGATCGAATTGCACGAACTGGACCCATCGAGGTATGAAGGGGAGAATCTGGACCCTCGAGAATCTGGTAATACCTGTAAGTACAACCTCCATTAGGTTGATCCATTAAGTTGATTTTGGTGATTAATGACAAATCCTAATATGAGACTAATGTTTAGGTAATTACTATTTTCATCTCATCAAGGATGATTGGTGATCATTGACAAATCTAATTTTTAATGAGACTAACATATTTATTGAGCTTATGTTTAGTAGCCTCACATTTGGATGGAAAATGGAAAACCCAAGGTAAGCATTGTATCGATGTTTATTATTTTATTGCATACTTAGGATTTAAGTTGAAGTATGAATCTCTCCATTGCTTTAACCAAAGACTGTGTATCATGTTTCCCAATTCATATATTACATGGATGCACACATTTAGGGGGAGTTCACACTCTAACTTAATGTTTCATTGCATTGATCTATATCTCATTACCACATATAAAGGATCAAGACATTGAAACTAAATATTTGAGTATATATTTAACATGCATAGTTGTAGTATACTCATGGTATAATAGGATATGCTCCAAAGCAATAAAATTGAAATATGTGCATATTGATTCAAGGTCAATTATATGTATGCACATATACTTGTGGAGTTTATTCTATAGTTGATGGTTTGGAGTAATGATCATTTCCATACATTCCACATATTATGGATCATTACTTTCCATCAACATGAGTATATGAAAACTCGTGTAGTTGTTATATACTCATATCAATTTAAATGAACATTTAAATTGAAGTTGTTTATCTCTTAATCATCAAAGAACATTGCATCATGAGTTGATGGTATTCTTGTGATCGATTAAGGATAATCGATAGTTCTTGAGTATAACGAAGCATTAGTTGCATCAATATACTGAAGACACAAATATTATTCATTAAATTGATTTAGGTTGTGCTCAATCATTATGGAGGCATTCATTATGTGTTAATTGAGTGCAAGGATGATTGAGACAACCATGCATCTTGGACTAACTATTTTCATAAGTGATGATTGAGCCAGGTTAGGTCCAATGATGGTTAAGATGAAGAAACGGGATAAGGATGACATCATGAAGTGATGAACGTCAAGAGGAGATCCCGATGAGAAGAAAAGAAAAGAAGGTTCATCAAGAGGAGATGAACAAGATGTTGTGAGAGCCGGGTGATGATTCGGTAAAAGAGAAGTAGAGCTGGGTGACGATCATGAAGAGAAGATGATTGTAAATCATGAGGACTTCAAGAGAGAGCAAAGTTACAATCTTGAGGAAATGAAGTATGATTGAAGATCTTAAAGACCCCAAAGGGGATTGATCGCGTGCGGCGTCAAATGTAACTAGATAGAGTGTCTAGTTATAGGCGTGCCGTACTATTAAGAGGGATGCAACGTGGATGATTTAGAAGTGTCTCTGTGCTCAAGTGTTATCTATCCTTAGTAGATGAGAGACACAAAACATTTCACGTACACCGAAAAAGTCTGTCTTTTTGTCTGGATCGGATGTTCCGATCAGTGGATCGGATGTTCCGATCCATCGGTAAGTCCGGTGGTTTGTTGGTGAGAGTCTAGGACCTCTCTGTGTTGATCGGATGTTCCGATCAGGGGATCGGAAGGTCCGATCCCTCGGAAAGTCCGAGGGTAAGTTGTCTAAGTCTCAGGTGCTCCTCTATGAGGATCGGAAGTTCCGATAGGTGTGATCGGATAGTTCGATTAAGACTTAGAAACTTTTCGAGCTGGTTCTAGTAAGAGTGCCTCTCTGTGAGGATCGGATGTTCCGATCTTTGGATCGGATGTTCCGATGAGGACTTGGGTGATTCTCCTAGAGTTCTCTGTTTTGGGTACTCTCTGGGCAGATCGGAAGTTCCGATCTAGACTTAGAAACTTTTTGAAGGGTTTCTGCTAGGTGCCTCTCTGCCCAGATCGGAAGTTCCGATGCAAGTTCTGATACATCGGAAGTTCCGATGTTAGTTCCGATGTGTTTATTGGATTGAGTTTGTTCTGGAGTTTTAGCCTGTTCGGAAGTTCCGATGTTGGTATCGGAAGTTCCGATGTGTGTAAAACGGCTAGTTTTCTTGCTCCAACGGCTAGTCTTTGGGTGTGGGGTATAAATACCCCCCTTGGCCAGTTGGGAGACACAGTTGAGGATATTGTTGAAGGGTTAAACAAGAGGTTGAGCTAGTTGAGTAGAGAGAATACCTTGTGATGCATTTGTTGCTCCTTGGTCATCTCATGAGCTAGAGAGAGCTCTAAAAACATGTGTTTTAATTAGGAGTGGATTGAGTATCCTCCTTGTTTCCTTCCCTTGTGATCTTAGTGATCCCTCTTTGAGTGAGGTGTGGGAAGTGAGAGTTAGTGCTAAGAGTGTTAGATTGACATACATCTTGAGCACTAGAGGTCATTTCCAAGATCATTCATTTGTTGGATTTGTTACTCTTGGAGTTTGAAGACTCCTAGACGGCTAGGCGTCGCTCATGAGCAACCAAAGTGTGTGGTGTGCCGTGAGAAGTTTGTTGAAGGTCCGATTTCGCCTCCGAAAGGGAAGAAATCAAGAAGTGGAGCCATATCTCAAGTGTGACCGAGATTGGCGAGGAATAGGGTTGGAAAAGACCCGGCTCAAGTGTGACCGAGCTTCCTCAACGAAGACGTAGGAACCTCCGTGGAGGAAGTTCGAACTTCGGTAAACAAATCATCGTGTCAATTATTTACATGTGCTTATTGCTTTACTTTGCTATCTTGTATTGAATTGATCTATCTAGGATTGATTATTTCTCTAGCTAGCTTTACTTCAAGTTGTTGATACTTGCTTGTGCTAGCTTCGAGTAGAAATCATTTTGTGTTTAGGCGTAATTAGTTTTGCAATTCACTAGACTCTGTTCTAATCGGATATTCCGACCTCGTATCGGATATTCCGATTAGACACCGGAACCTCCGACTCCTTATCGGAAGTTTCGATCTCTTTTCCGCTGCGTTGTTTTAGAAAATTATAAATCGCCTATTCACTCCCCCTCTAGGCGTCCATCCTCGATCCTTTCAATACCATCGTAACATCCACCCCGAATCCCATTTCCCCTTGGCAGCCGCTACTGGGATTTGTTTTACAAGGGACCTCTTCGTCTGAAAATTCAGAGAACCAAAACATGATCTGTGGCCTTCATTCCCTGCTTTCTGTTGTTTCGGTTGCCAGAACGCATCTTCTATAAGGGAAAACAAGCGCCCCGTCAATTTGATCCCTGCCGGACGAAATGCCCATTCCAATACTGCTAATCGCACAATAGCATTGGGGGTAAGTTGCGAGAGCTCCGCCTGGAAAGCTCGGAGCACTGATGCTGATAGAGGAGCGGACGGAAAACGAAGACCCGCCTCAAGAAACGCCGCAAATACCACTGCTTCGTTCGCTTGAGGCCGAGGGGTTTCCTCATCACCAGGAAGACGCATGGAAGGGCGCATCACCCCAAAGTCCCCTGCTAATATGTCGAGGTCAGCGGAGCTCAAGCTCGACCGCCCTAAAATGGGGGACAATCCCGCAGCATCCTCTCTACTCAAAACCGGCTTTATCTTAGGAGCGCGCTGAGGCCCCATGGAGATCTGGATTAGTGGCGAATCAGGGAGACGATACCAGAGGAGAACACAAACGAGAAAGAGAGGCGAAGGAACACGAAGCAAATAGGGCCTCCAAAAGTCAAAAAACCTTGTCCCCACCGGATATAAACAAAAGAAAAGAAAAACTCGGTGGTTCAACGCTACCACACTGGAAAAATAAGCCTCCGTTCGCCTGCCGAGTAAGTAAAGTAAAAAAGGGATTTGGACATTTGCTATGACATCCCAGCGGGCAGAACGATGTCTACCCGCTGACATGCGGGGCTAGTGTTGTGGACCAAACGGACTCACCTTCCCTTAACCAACGAAGCGAGGCTTACACTACCTTGCTATTCATATAGATGTGTCTGCGATAGTCAATCCTTCCCATTGACGAAGCAATGAGCACAAACCCTGGGAGTCCATCCCTCGAAAAAAGGTAAAAAAAGAATAAAGAGCACTCCCCTCCGCGACGAGGGGGAGCTCCCCTCCGTAGCGAGGGAGAAAAACGGAGGGCACTCCCCTCGGCTCCATCTCCTACCAGCGCAAACATAGTACGGACTACCAAGGTCTGACACCCCCCGACAACCCCTCCCGGGCACACAAGGACGTGTCAGACTAACCTGTGACCCTAACATAAGTGAAATTCCCGTAGAACCCCTATAAAAGGTGTAAGAATAGAGAGTAAAAACCTAGAATACGAATAAAATGACTCAATGAAGAGTCAATCTAGCCCTTGGCAAGAGACAGGGAGGAAAAAGAGGGCCGACCAATACGTGCATGTTCCCTAGCCTGCCCTATAAAGAGGGGAAGAAAGAAGAGAAGAACCCTGGGTCCCCAAAAAAGAAGAGAAAAGAAAAACTCGGTGGTTCAACACCGCCACAGGCGCCGGACCAAATTTGCCCTCACTTGCGCCGGACCAAAGTTCCTATTTTTCGCCGGACTATTTTTTTCATGCAAGCCGGACCAAACTTTTGGTCTGTCGTGAACGCATTTTTGAAGGGCGTTTTTGCATGTACGCCGAACCAAATTTTTGGTTCGTCGTGAACGTGCTTTTGAGCTCCTGTGCCGGACCAAGTTCTTATAAAAACAGTAAGTTTCCTATTTACGCCGGACCAAACATTTTTTGGTCCGCCGTGAACGTGTTTTCAAACGCTTTTGAGCCGGACTAAAATTTCCAAAAACAATAAGTTTCACGTGTACGCCGGACCATGTTTTTGGTCCATCGTAAGTTGTGCCAGACCAAATAGTTGGTCCGGCGTGAATGGATTTTCTAGGTTTTTGCTCCCTGTGTACGCCGGACCATTGTTTGGTCCGTCGTGAACGTGTTTTGCTCAGGTTGAGTTGATTTTGTATGCAATGCTCGTGTGAGTAGTTGCATGGACTAATGTTGAGTCAAGTCGCGGACTTGTGCTCGGAGAATTTTGTGTTTTGTTCATGTGCAGGTATTGCTCAAAGGTGAATGTGGTCGATGATGGGACCGGAACTAGGTTCATGGAGGAACTGAGGTTCGAGACTAGGTTCAGGGAGGAACTGAGGTCTTGGTGGTCAAGGAGGTCATGCGGGACGTTCGGGCTAAGAGAATGGTGCACATGAGGAGTTGTCAGTCATGTGAGTATGGTAGGTGGGCCATACGCGTGCAGAGTTGTAATCATTTGGGGTAGCTTACATGTATTGGGCTAGGTTGGGCCAAGTGGACATGTATGTGTACTTGTGGTTGCTCCTTTAAATAGGAGGGTTTGTCTCCTGTTTAGGGTATTGAGCAGAGTTTTAGGGTTTGTACTCTTTTGATTGGAGTACTTTAGACAAAAAGAAATAAAGATCAATTCTTCCAAATTCTTTGCGTGCTACAAAAACCTCGTAGCTACAGTACACACGTGCTACAGTAATATCTGTTTTGGGGTTCTTTTCTTGCACATCTTCTAGTTATAGATTGGTTTTTATTCTTTGAGTTTGATCTTGTTTTGATCCATCAAAAACCTTTCTAGGGTATTGATTTAGGGTTCCTCAAAGTTTAGTTGATTAATCTTTTGTCGTTCTTGTTTAATCTTCAAGTTTTGGTCACATTAATTCTCGTCATCTTCTGTCACAGCAAGCTTGCAAGGTTCATAACTTTGGATCCCTAAGTCCGATCGAGATGATTCTTTTTGGGTTCGATTCGTATTGGAATATAGTTTCTTGTCCAAATTTCAGATCGATCCGACAGTTGGATCTCCGAGAATTCACGTTTTACCAAACATTTGTCAATCTGTTTTTGTCGGATACGAAGTAACTTTTTGGTTCAGATTTGGGGTGAACTTTTAGTAGATTGAAAATTTGATTTTAGCTTCCGCACAATCATTCACCCCCCTCTGATTGTTATATCCGTGTATATCAATCCTACAAGTGGTATCAGAGCAAGGTTTTTCTAATGTATCTTAACTGGTGATTAGATTAATGGATCATTATTCGAAAAAACCGTGTGTGTTCGATGGTGCTGATTTTCAGTTTTGGAAGGCCAAGATGAAGGCATTCATCCAGGTGTAGGGCTTCGCAATTTGGGAGAAGGTCTACAAGCCATACGAAGTCCCTGCAAACGACAACACCAACGACGCCAATCATGCACATGTTGAAGCAAACAGCAAGGCGCGCAACTTGATCATCCAAAGCTTGGGACGCAGTGACTTTGACCGTGTGATCCATCTCAAATCCGCATATGAGGTATGGAAATCTCTTTGTGATTACCATGAGGGTTCTAACACTATCAAAGAGGTTCGTCAAGATCTTTACAAAAAGGAATACATGCGATTTGAGATGAAGCCTGTTGAGTCGCTAGATGATTTCTTTGGACGCTTTAATAAAATTCTTAGCAATTTGCATGATGTTAGAGTTAGCTTTGATAATGCTGCTAATGCTAGACAATTGCTTGGTGCATTAGACATGTCTATTTGGGAGATGAAAGTAACATCCATTAGAGAATCAACTGTCATGAGTACACTTACTTTAGTTGTTCTTTATTCTAAGTTGAAAACTCATGAATTGGATGTTCTTGCCAGGAAGGGTAATGTTAAATCAATTGCTTTGATCTCTAATCCTAACATGTCAAATGCAAATTCCTCTTCTAGCTTTGCTTTGTCCTCCGTGTCTTCCTTAACAGATGAGCAAATTGAAGAATTTCCTGAAGAAGATCTGGCACTACTCTCTTCTCGCTTTAACAAAGCTTTGCAGAATGTGAGAATGAGGAAAAGAGTTGGTGGTGGCCCTCCAAGATGCTATGAGTGTGGTGACCTCAACTATATTCGCACAAATTGTCCTAAACTTGCAGGAAAAGCATCAAGGGAGGAGAACGACAACGATAGAAGAAAAGAAAAGAAGAAGTTCTCTCCAAGTGATAAGAAGAAGAAGAAGAACTTCATCAACCGCAAAGTTGTCCACGAGTTCTTTCCGCTCTTGAACAAGTCAATTTGAGCGATGTAGATTCGGAGAGCAGCGAGGATGATGCAACTCCAAGTAAGCATGATTTGATGGGGTTGTGTCTTATGGCAAGCAACAAGGATAGCTTCACCGAGGACGACCACGACAGCGACTTCAATGAGGTAGATCCTTCTTATGATGAATTAGCTATTGCTGTTGCTCATCTTGGAAAATTGCTTGACAAACGTGACAAGAAAATTAAGAAACATGATTTCATTGTTGAAGTCGCTGTCGTGGTCTTGGTGGTCAAGGATGTCATGCGGGACGTTCGGGCTAAGAGAATGGTGCACATGAGGAGTTGTCAGTCACGTGAGTATGGCAGGTGGGCCATACGCGTGCAGAGTTGTAATCGTTTGGGGTAGCTTACATATATTATGCTAGGTTGGGCCAAGTGGACATGTATGCGTACTCCTTGTGGTTTCTCCTTTAAATAGGAGGGGTTGTCTCCTGTTTAGGGTATTGAGCAGAGTTTTAGGCTTTGTAATCTTTTGATTGGAGTACTTTAGACAAAAAGAAATAAAGATCAATTCTTCCATATTCTTTGCGTGCTACAGTAACCTCGTAGCTACAGTACACGCGTGCTACAGTAATATCTATTTTACGGTTCTTTTCTTGCACATCTTCTGGTTCTAGATTGGTTTTTTGTTTTGTGAGTTTGATCTTGTTTTGATCCATCAAAAACCTTTCTAGGGTATTGATTTAACGTTCCTCAAAGTTTAGTTGATTAATCTTTTGTCGTTCTTGTTTAATCTTGAAGTTTTGGTTAGATTAATTCTCGTCATCTTTTGTCATAGCAAGCTTGCGAGGTTCATAAATTTTGATCCGTATGTCCGATTGAGCTGATTCCTTTTGAGTTGGATTCTTATTTGAATCTAGTTTCTTGTGTCCAAATTTCAGATTGATCCGACGGTTGGATCTCTGGGAATTCGTGTTTTACCGAACATTTATCAATCTGTTTTTGTCGGATACGAAGTAACTTTTTGGTTCTGATTTGGGGTGAACTTTTAGTTGATTGAAAATTTGATTTTAGCTTCCGCACAATCATTTGCCCCCTCCCTCTGATTGTTATATCCGTGTATATTGATCATACATCTTCTTAAGTACTTAAGGATGTTTTTAACTGCTGTCCAGTGACTTTCACCGGGTCTGCTTGATATCGACTCGTAATGCTTAAGGCGTAATAGACATCTAGGCGTGTACATAGCATGGCATACATGATAGATCCGATTGTTGAAGCGTAAGGAACTTTATTCATGTGGTTTCACTCATCTTGTGTCGAAAGACACTAATTCTTGCAAAGACTAATGCCATATGACATGGGCATGAAACCTTTATTAGAATCTTGCATGTTGAATTTCGACACAAGATTCTTGCAAAGACTAATGCCATGTGACATTTGTGGAATAATTCCACAAGCTTTGAGATGATTACCAAACTCATGGCTCAGTTATTCTCCTCCATGATCTGATCGCAAAGTTTTAATCTTCTTGCCAAGTTGATTTTGTACTTCGTTCTAAAAATCTTTGAACTTTTCAAAGGCTTCAACCTTATGTCTCATCAAATAGACATAGCCATATCTACTGAAATCATCAGTAAATGTAAATAATGAAAACCACCTCTGGCCACTACACTCATTGGTCCACATACATCTGTATGTACGAGTACCAATAAATCATTTGCTCTTTCACCTAGACCGGTAAAAGGCGCTTTGGTCATTTTTCCCAGTAAATAAGATCTGCATGTATCATATGATTCAAAATCAAACGAATCAAAAAATCCATCTTTATGGAGTTTCAAAATGCGTTTCTTATTTATATGACCTAAGCAACAATGCCAAATAAAGGTAGGATTCATATCATCAACTTTTATTTTCTTGGTAGGTATGTTATAGACTAGTATTTGAAGGTCTAGATAGTACAACCCATTCAATAATGAAGCTTTGCCATAATATCATTCAGATAAAATGAACAGCATTTGTTCTTTATTCTGAACTCATAGTTTTCCATGTCCAAACATGAAATTGATATAATATTTTTATTTATGGCAGGTACAAAGTAACAGTTACTTAATTCTAGAGCAAAACCAGAAGGTAAAGTTAACATATAGGTTCCTATGACTATAGCAGTAACTCTTGCCCCATTACCGATGTGGAGTTGAACTTCACCTTTTGCCAACTTTCTACTCCTTTGGAGCGCCTGCATATTTGAACAAATATGAGCTCCTGCACCAGTATCTAATACCCAAGCATTTGAAGGAGGAATGGCCATGTTAAAATTCTATAACATAAATACCTGAAGCGGAAGTCAAACTTCCCTTCCTCTTTTTTAGATCTTCTAGGTATTTCTTGTAGTTTCTCTTCCAGTGGCCAACCTCTTGGCAACGGAAGCAGGTTGCTTCAGAAGTAGGGCTAGGTTTGGACTTCTTAAGCTTATGATTATTACTAGAACTCTCAGTTTTAGTAAAACCATTGCCTTTAGACTTTCTCTTTCCCTTCCTTTTAAAATTTTTTCCTTTCTTTACCATGAAGACATCTTATGTCTTTTCCTGGATATTTTGCTCAGTCGTTTTAAGCATCCCATGCAATTCAGTGAGTGATTTCTCCCAACCATTCATGTTGTAGTTCATAATGAATTGATCATAACATGATGGTAATGATTGGAGAATTATATCCGTAGCTATGTCTCGGTTCATTGGAAAGCTTAACCTTTCCAAGTTCTCAATGTAACCAATCATCTTGATGTCGAGACCCCGAATTTGCAAATCCGGACCCTCTGTGTATTCAGCACTAGTCCAGGAACGCGCTAGTGCACACAGTCTTAACATCGGTAAATATCACAATCATACCATTCGATATTATCAAAGTACTTTATTTAATTAACTAAATCAAGTTACTCGACCTTATGGTCAAGTTACAAATGTATGCCTCGCAAGGCGAAACTTATTAAAAGAGAAATAATAGCAGCGGAAAATCAAATAAGGTAACATCGTGGCGCCATCCAGTATACCACAGGCAACTGACTGGGCTCGCTTCCCTAAGTAGACGGATCTTCTTGGAGTTCCTCCTCCAAAGCTGGTGTAGTCTCCTCTTCAACTGGTGTTGTATTGAGGCAAGGGTGAGTACTTGGTACTCAAAGAAGTCATGCAATGTAATGCAAGCTAATATACTATATGCATGGCTTGGTACAAAGGAATAGCTCAAGGTATATTTGCGATGCTTGACATTTGACAAGTAATATAAGTAGATTCGAAAGCAGTAGAAATAAGTAAAGCATAAATAACTTTTCAAGAAGTTTAATAAACATTTTCCCCATCCTAAACCACATTTCCATCAGCTTCATTATTAAACCAACCCAACCTTTCAAACCAAAGTTATTTTTGAGAAAATCTAACCCTTGACTGTAATTCCCGAGCGATGTCCAATACCGCGGACACGGCTATTCGAATAGATTCTATACTCTGCAGAGGTTATGCACTTTACCCACAAGATACAGTCAAACACCACAAAGGCGAGTTCCTCAGTAATAAAGTCTTTCGGAAACTTCTAACAATACAAGTGGTCCTCCCCGGTTATTGCGCACTAACCCTTCCCTTAGCTAAGGCGAAGTCTAGGCCAATCAACCGTTAGATGGGTACCCGGCCTCGGCAGACGCTCCCCGCATAACTTACACAAAGGGTGTAGTTGACCTCCGAGGTCCCACAGTGCGTTATTAGCAACTTAGTCAACTAGGTCCGTCCCATTACAGACATGTGGTTGCACGTTAGACCCAGTTCAAAGGCTTGCAAGGTTAAGTCCTTAGGGTGACCAGGGCAAGACTACCCGAAAAACCAAATCAACACTCCCAATGCCACAACTGCCCACCTGATTACTCTTGCCACATGCCCCTGGCCGAAATCGTTTATCAAACCCCGCTTGATTACCATGCACCACGTGCCATCAACATCACATGATACTTTTCCAAAACAGTTCAATATATCATTAAGTCAATATTAACATTTGATTATCCAAAATCATGTTATGAGCACGTAGCGTGCTCTAAGCAAGATACTACAACGGTCTAAACCCATGTTGGCAATTTAATAATGTCCAACTAGTAATCCACAACTAGGGTGACAAGGGTCATGGCACATACTTAAATAGTCAAGGTGTCATACAAGAAATTGGTACTTATCTAACCCCATGTTTAAACAAAGTATTTTTCTAATTGAACTAGCATGCAATAGTTTAAATCAAAATAGATTTCGAAATAGGATCAACATGGTCAAAGCACAACTTGCCTTCAAAAAGTACTTGTTCTTGGTCTTGAGTTGGATCCTGAGTTAATACTTCTCCTTCGAATCCTTCCGGCACTTCAACGTCTACTCGTAAAGCGTGCAAATAGCAAATTCACAAATAAACAATAGGCAAAAAGTGTCCAAACATCCAAATAAAATCCATAAACAGAAAGAACATAATTTTATGGATTTTTAGAAACTGGAATCGTCAAATTTGGAGTTAAGACGCAAAAGTTATGATTATTTAAAGTTTAAATAATCATTTAAATAATTTTGCAGAGAAAAACTTTAGTCCAAAAATTAAATAAAATTCATATTTAGGTAGATCTCAATTTTATACAAATTTAGAAATTTGAATCACTCAAATCGGAGTTGAAATGCAAAAGTTATAAGCGTTTGAAGTTTGAATCTAAATTTGAATCAATATTTCGAATTAATAAATCATTTTTTTTTCGGAAATTAATTATTGCGTCAGCATGGACACGTGGCAGCCTCTGATTGGCTGGCTGACGTCAGCCGGCTCATGGACTCGGTCCACGCTCGGCTTGGGTCTACCGTGGACCCGGTCCACGGCTCACGTGAGACTGACATGTGGGACCACTCGGGTGACGTCATCGGCGTCGGCGGGGCTCGCCCACGGTCTTGCCAGTGGGACCTCGACACGCTGGCCCGGCGTGTCGGCGTCTACGCCTGCCCAGCGTGGGCCGGCCCGACTGGCGGTCGAGCTTCCCGACACGTGGCGCAATCTCGGCCGTTGATTTGAAATTCGACGGCCGCGATTAGATCCAGGGTTAACACGTTGAATCTACTCGATGATCGTGGGCCGTTCGATCTAGATCGGACGGTCCAGATCTAATCCTATAATAACACTACTACGGCACGTGGCGATCGTGGGCCGTTGGATCTTGATCCAATGTTCCAGATCTAATCGGGTTTGGAACACATGAACTCACCTCAACCGCACGATCAAGATCGGACGGTCCACAGAGCTCGCGAGGCCGATGGCGACGCGGCAGAGCAAGACCACCGGAGATGAGAACGACGACGAGCCCGACGGCGTTTCGGGGTTGCTCCGGCGAGATGAGTCCTCCCTTCGGGTGCGTCTCGTCACGGGGATTCCGGATCTGGGCTCCTTCTCGGAAGACGACGGACGGCGGCGGAATCGGCGTAAATCACGCGCAACAGGGTTCCAAACCGCGAGCTCTTACGGGCAAACGGCGACGGCTCAGGCGAGATGGCTTGGGGGAACGGGTGCGCACGGATGAGGGCAACCTCGGGGGACGTCTCACGCTTTAAATACGGCCTCGACGTGCGTGCAAATCGGAACCCTAGCCGTGTCCTGCTCGGTCACGGCGGAGCTCTCCGGCCGAGTCGAGCGGAGACGACGACGCATACCGCCCACGTGGCACGATCAGCGGCCACGATCGCGTGGACGCGATCGGATCCGGCCGGATACGGCTCGAATCAGACGGCGGATCTCGGCCGTTGGATCTTGATCCAACTGGCGGATCGCTTAGGGTTGGGAAGCTGGTTTGGTCGAGTCAATCGGCTCGGTCGGACTCGAGTCCGACTTCGGTTCCGACTTCGATCGGATGAACAAGATACTCGACCCGAGTTGATTTTCCAAATGATTTAATATTTAAAATAATTCCCAATAATTCATTTAATTCATTAAAAATAGCAAAAGACTCGAGAAAAATTCCGTAAAAATTCGGAAAATAATTTAGGGTATTTGGGACTCAAATAAAATATTTCCAACAAAAATTTATTTGCAATAATAAAATCTGTAATTAATTCAATATGGAATAAATTCAAAAAAATACAAAATAAATCCAAAAAAATTCCGTAAAATTCCAAAATTCACCAAAGTGCCAAATCACACATGAATTCAATAAAAGCAAAATTTTGGGGTGTTACAAACCTCCCCCCCTTAATAGAATCTCGTCCCCGAGATTCAGGGCTTACTAAAGGAATAGGTTTGGAAACTCTTTCTTCAAATCCTCTTCACGCTCCCAAGTCGCTTCGCTTTCTTCATGGTTGCTCCACTGAACTCTACAGAAACGGGTTGACTTATTTCTGGTCTCTCGATCCATTGTGTCCAGAATCCTCACGGGATGCTCCTTATAAGTCAAATCCTCTTGCAACTCAATTGACTCTAGCGGTGTCTGCTCTCGTGAACTCGGAGACACTTCTTCAACTGGGACACATGGAATACATCATGCACTCCTGCCAACGACTGTGGCAACTCCAGCTGGTAAGCAACTTCGCCTCTGCGACTCAAAATCTTAAATGGTCCAACATAACGGGGTGCGAGTTTCCCTTTGGCATGGAACCTCTTAACTCCCCTGAGAGGCGTAACTCTGAGGTATACAAAGTCTTCTGGTTCAAAACTCAAATCTTGGCGACGATTGTCAGCATAACTCTTCTGTCGAGATTGGGCTATCTTCAACCTTTCCCTAATCATGGCGATCTGCTCTTCAGCCTCTTGAAGAATATCAGGCCCAAAGACACGGCGCCACGGCCTCATTCCAATTCAATGGCGTCCGACAGGTCGACCATACAAAGGCCTCAAAAGGTGACATCTCAGAACTAGCTTGGTAACTATTGTTGTAATCGAACTCGGCATACGGCAAACTCTTATCCCAAAAAGTAGCATAAGCTAATGCACAAGCTCTCAACATATCCTCCAGACCGTTGACTCTTTCGGTCTGTCCATCCGTCTGTGGATGATAGGTCAGATCTTGAAGTTCAAACGGGTTCCCATGGCTTCATGCAACTTATTCCGTAACCTTGAGGTAAATTGGGTACCTCTGTCCGATACAATCCTCTTTGGTACTCCGTGCAAACAGACAATCCCGATCATGTACAATTACGCTAATTTATCTCCGAGTAAGTGGTCTTCACGGGATAAAATGGGCTACTTTAGTCAAGCGATCCACTATAACCCATATGGAGTCATAACCTCCTTGAGTCTTCAACAACCGGTAATGAAATCCATTCCGATTTCCTCCCACTTCCACTCGGTATTTTCAGCGGTTGTAGCAATCCTGCCGGTCTCGATGCATTGCCTTGACTCTCCGGCATACGTCGCACAATGCAACATGCTCGGCAACTTCACGCTTCATACTCGGCCACCGAATCTCTCCTTCAGATCCTGATACATCTTGGCGCTTCCAGATGAATTGAATACTTGGAGTCATGGGCTTCTTCCGTAATCGATTGCTTTAACTCCTTCTTGTTAGGCACACAAATGTGATCCTTCATCCACAACGTGCCTTGCTCATCCAACTTGAAGTCCTCTGCCTTGCCTTCCTCCTTGATGAACTTAATCCAACGGATCTTGTCATCATCCTTCCGTCCTTCTCGGATCTGATCCTCTAGGGTAGGCTTTACTTCTAATGCGGCCAAGAATCCGCTAGGTACTACCTCAATCTTCATTTTCTGAAAATCCTCACATAACTCGTCCTGACTTGTGGCTAGCAACGTACTCACGGTATGGCTTTTCCGACTCAGAGCATCGGCTACTACGTTGGCCTTCCCGGATGGTAATGGATTCCAACATTATAGTCTCGATCAACTCTAACCATCTCCTCTCGCCTCATATTCAGATCCGATCGGGTGAATATGTACTTAAGGCTCTTATGATCCGTATACACTTCACATCTGTTTCCAATCGATAGTGACGCCATATCTTCAAAGCATGCACTACGACAATAACTCTAAGTCATGTGTCGGATAATTTTCCTCATGCGGCCTCAATCGCCTTGATGCATAAGCGGCGACCTTTCCATCCTGCATCAAGACACATCCAAGTCCTTGGCGCGATCGTCACAATAAATATCGGCTTTGAGCAACATCCGTAGAATTAACACCGGTCTTGATGTCAATCGCTTCTTCAGCTCCTGAAATCCTTTCTCACATTCTCAGCGTCCATGCAAACTTCTTTTCCTTCTTCAGCTTTGCGTAAGAGGTTTCGCAATTGTCGAGAAGCCTTCGATGAAACGGGCGGTAGTATCCTGCCATTCCAAGGAAACTCCGACCGGGTCACCGTCTTTGGTCGTTCCCAATGTAACACGCCTTCTACTTTGCTTGGATCTACTGGCGACTCCTTCATGCGGTCATTACATGTCCAAGAAACTCCACCTTGTCCTTCCAAAAATCACACTTGTTGAACTTGGCGAAAAGTTGTCGTTCCTCGGCTTTTCCAAAACTCGCCTTAAGTGTTCGGCATGTTCACTCTGCCTTGGAGTAGATTAGGATATCGTCTATGAACACGACGACAAACTTGTCCAAATATTCCATGAATACCTTATTCATCATATTCATGAAATAAGTGGCGCATTCGTTAAATTTCAAAGGACATAACCGTAAACTCGTAATGTCCATATCTTGACGAGAATGCGCCTTGAATATCTTCTCGATCGGATCTTCAATCGATGGTATCCCGATCTCGAGATCAATCTTGGAGAAAACTCCGACTCCTCTCAACCGATCAAACAAATCATCAATCCCGGTAGCGGATACTTATTCTTCACGGTGACTTCATTGAGTGCACGGTAGTCAATGCACATCCCGAAACTCCCGCCCTTCTTCTTGACAAACAAAGCGGGTGCTCCCCACGGCGACGAACTCGGTCGATAAATCCTTTCTCTATTAACTCTTCTAGCTATTTCTTCATTTCTACCAACTCCTCGGTGGACATCCGATAGGGTCTCTTTGCTATCGGTCTTTGTGCATCTGTACAAGCTCTATCACAAACTCTATGTCCCTCGTCGCGGCATACCGTAGATCTTCGGGAAAAACATCTGGGTACTCATTCACTACCGGGACATCCTCTATGCCGATTGCCTTGGTACCGTTAACCATCAACTGTCCATCTCTAAGCTGCAGTGGCTTGAAATTCCACTTTCTTCCCACACTGCTCTCAATCGAGATAGTCCTTCGTCCACAATCCAATACGGCCTTGTGCTTGGATAACCAATCCATTCCCAATATGACGTCTAAGGTCCGGGTCTCCAAAATTATAAGGTTTGCTAGGAACTCTATTCCATCTATTAGTATTCTCACCGGAACATCCTACTTTCGTTCGGAGTTCGAACCAGGGTTTGAACTAAAAGCATGCACTTAAGTCTTGCAATCCTCAAATCATTTCTAGTAGCAAAGCCTTGCGAAACAAACGAATGCGAAGCTCGAGTCAAACAAAATCTGGTGTATCGAGTTAACAAGTAACTTACCCAAGACGACGTCAGTAGCATTCTCGCGGTGCATCTGCGGTGACATGGTTGACTCGGCCTCTCACCACGGCCTGGGGTGTGGCTCACTGTCTTTGGCGTCCTAGCTGGGTGGTTCCTAGATTGAAGCGAATCGGGTCACTCCTGCTGTCTTCTTTGGACAATCATTGGCAAAGTGTCACTGGCTCGTTGCGATTATGTAGCGTCTCACTTTGTTCCTTCTTGTTGCACTGGAGTAAGCGTTTCTAGCGAAGTGGGGTTTGGTAGTTCGATTGATGTGTCTTGGTGCCGATGGTGTCCTTGTTGCATTCTGTGGTTGGAATCTGAAGAATTGATTTGGTGCAACTCTCAGGCGCTGTTGCGTTCCCTGGCGTGATCCTTGCTGTTGCATCCTGCGCTTCCTGTTCTCATCCAGTTCCTTGCGCTTGTCCTCAAGAATAAGTGCCTTATTCACCAACTCTTGGAAATCTGGGAAGGTGTGGGTGATCAATCCTACTTGCAATCCTGAGTTAAGTCCCTTCATAAAACGAGACTGTCTGGATTTATCTGTCGCTACATCCTCAGGTGCGTAGCGTGCTAGCTGTGTGAACTTGTTCAGGTAGTCGGCCACTACCTCTGTCGGTTTGCTCTAGGTTTAGAGATGAGAGGGAAACAAGAATAGACAAGTAACATGGAACTTATGCGGGGCGAAAGGGGTAACTTTAAGGTCCAACTTTATTATTTAATAACTTGGTATGGCTGCTTACAATGCCTAAGGGCCTTGCAACACATACTGCACACTCAGCAAACAATGAAAATCCAAATCGAACTAACTCTGGAGCCTAACGCCTAAAGGGTGACTCTTTATTCTATGACGCGACTCGGCGAAGGAGTCTCACTATAGAACCTATGCTCACTCATCGAGAAAACCTCCACGGCCTGGTGCAGGTCTTTGTGGCATAGGCGCCGAAACGATCGCCATGTCCAAAGAATCGTGTCCTCTATGGTAGTCGAAGAAGCGGTGTCCTCATCGAGATCCGACTCCTCTGGATCTCGCTCGTGTAGCTCGAGTAATCGCTCTGTCCGTCCGTACAAGGTCATCTCCAACTCGTCAATCCTTCGTAGAAGGTGTGCCACATACTCTTGAGCTTCCCGCCATCTGTTCTTCTCTGTCGTGATCTCCTTGCGGGCCTTCTGTAGCTCCTTGCTTGTATTATCTAGTACATCCTCCTGGGCGACGACAAATCGTGCCAATCGTGGTAACCGTGGCATCCTCATCACTGAATCGCCTTCGGGTCAAGAAGGTTATCGCTGCGCGGATGATAACGAACACCGCATTTCCAACTCTCTGGCGTAGATACGGGTAATGTGCCGCATTGCTCGTCGTGATACTTCTTGGATACCCATCTCGCATTGTAGATCTCCTGGCGGTCTGCAGGTATCGGGCGATTGCCTGAGCCCTTTTTCCTAGCAGGTACCTCAATCTTCACGTCACAAGCCTTGATCAATCCCGCTTGTCTGATCACTTCCACTTGGTATTGGGGCTTCTCAAAATCTCCGAGAGTCTGTAGCATATGCCAAAGTTCCGCGGCGTGACCAACTCCCATATCAACGTAGTTGAACTCTTCCTCCATCTGTCACAAGAGTGCTTTACGTAAGAACTCGGAATTTTTAAATTGTGACAAGGTAAGAAAAATTTCAGCAAGAGACAAGAAAAGAGAGAAGGGGATAAGTTGAGATGTCATTTCTTATCTTGACAACTTTTTAGCTTTAGAAAATAGGTTTTATCCTCACTACGACCATTCTATCTTAGGGTTGAGCCTACGGTCAAGTATGGCTCTGATACCACCTCTGTCGGGACCCGAATTTGCAAATCCGACCCTTCGTGTATTCAAAGCACTAGTCCAGAACGCGCTAGTGCACACAGTCTTAACATCGGTAAATATCACAATCATACCATTCGATATTATCAAAGTACTTTATTTAATTAACCAAACTGGTTACTCGACCTTATGGTCAAGTTACAAATGTATGCCTCGCAAGGCGAAACTTATTAAAAGAGAAATAATAGCAGATGAAAATCAAATAAGGTAAAATAGTGGCGCCATCCAAGATACCACAGGCAACCGATCGGCTCGCTTCCCTAAGTAGACGGATCTTCTTGGAGTTCCTCCTCCAAAGCCGTGTAGTCTCCTCTTCAACTGGTGTTGTATTGAGGCAAGGGTGAGTACTTGGTACTCGGCAAGTCATGCACAATGCAAGCTAATATACTATATGCATGGCTTGGTACAAAGGAATAGCTCAAGGTATATTTGCGATGCAGACATTTGACAAGTAATATAAGTAGATTCAGCGTAGAAATAAGTAAAGCATAAATAACTTTTCAAGAAGTTTAATAAACATTTTCCCCATCCTAAACCACATTTCCATCACTTTCATTATTAAACCAACCCAACCTTTCAAACCAAAGTTATTTTTGAGAAAATCTAACCCTTGATCAGTAATTCCCGGCGATGTCCAATACCGCGGACACGGCTATTCGAATAGATTCTATACTCTGCAGAGGTTATGCACTTTACCCACAAGATACAATCAAACACCACAAAGGCGAGTTCCTCAGTAACAAAGTCTTTCTAAACTTTTAACAATACAAGTGGTCCTCCTGCTATTGCGCACTAACCCTTCCCTTAGCTAAGGCGAAGTCTAGGCCAATCAACCGTTAGATGGGTACCCGGCCTCACCCCAGACGCTCCCCGCACAACTTACACAAAGGGTGTAGTTGACCTCCTGAGGTCCCACAGTGCGTTATTAGCAACTTAGTCAACTAGGTCCGTCCCATTCTGAGACATGTGGTTGCACGTTAGACCCAGTTCAAAGGCTTGCAAGGTTAAGTCCTTAGGGTGACCAGGGCAAGACTACCCGAAAAACCAAATCAACACTCCCAATGCCACAACCGCCCACCTGATTACTCTTGCCACATGCCCCTGGCCGAAATCGTTTATCAAACCCCGCTTGATTACCATGCACCACGTGCCATCAACATCACATGATACTTTTCCAAAACAGGTTCAATATATCATTAAGTCAATATTAACATTTGATTATCCAAAATCATGTTATGAGCACGAAAGTGTGTCTAAGCGATACTACAACGGTCTAAACCCATGTTGGCAATTTAATAATGTCCAACTAGTAATCCACAACTAGGGTGACAAGGGTCATGGCACATACTTAAATAGTCAAGGTGTCATACAAAGAAATTGGTACTTATCTAACCCCATGTTTAAACAAAGTATTTTTCTAATTGAACTAGCATGCAATAGTTTAAATCAAAATAGATTTCAAATAGGATCAACATGGTCAAAGCACAACTTGCCTTCAAAAAGTACTTGTTCTTGGTCTTGAGTTGGATCCTGAGTTAATACTTCTCCTTCGAATCCTTCCTGACTTCAACGCTCTACTCGTAAAGCGTGCAAATAGCAAATTCACAAATAAACAATAGGCAAAAAGTGTCCAAACATCCAAATAAAATCCATAAACAGAAAGAACATAATTTTATGGATTTTTAGAAACTGGAATCGTCAAATTTGGAGTTAAGACGCAAAAGTTATGATTATTTAAAGTTTAAATAATCATTTAAATAATTTTGCAGAGAAAAACTTTAGTCCAAAAATTAAATAAAATTCATATTTAGGTAGATCTCAATTTTATACAAATTTAGAAATTTGAATCACTCAAATCGGAGTTGAAATGCAAAAGTTATAAGCGTTTGAAGTTTGAATCTAAATTTGAATCAATATTTCGAATTAATAAATCATTTTTTTCTGAAATTAATTATTGCGTCGGCATGGACACGTGGCAGCCTCTCGATTGGTCGGTGGCGACGCCACCGGCTCATGGACTCGGTCCACGCTCGGCTTGGGTCTACCGTGGACCCGGTCCACGGCTCACGTGAGACTGACATGTGGGACCACTCGGGTGACGTCATCGCTGACGTCACGGGCTCACCACGGTGCCGACAGTGGGACCTCGACACGCGGCCCCGCGTGTCGGCGTCTACACACGACGCTGCGGACGGCGCTGACCGCGACGGTCAGGCTTCCCGACACGTGGCGCAATCTCGGCCGTTGATTTGAAATTCGACGGACGCGATTAGATCCAGGGTTAACACGTTGAATCTACTCGATGATCGTGGGCCGTTCGATCTAGATCGGACGGTCCAGATCTAATCCTATAATAACACTACTACGGCACGTGGCGATCGTGGGCCGTTGGATCTTGATCCAATGGTCCAGATCTAATCGGGTTTGGAACACGTGAACTCACCTCAACCGCACGATCAAGATCGGACGGTCCACAGAGCTCGCGAGGTCGATGGCGACGCGGCGGAGCAAGACCACCGGAGATGAGAACGACGACGAGCCCGACGGCGTTTCGGGGTTGCTCCGGCGAGATGAGTCCTCCCTTCGCGCGTCTCGTCACGGATTCCGGATCTGGGCTCCTTCTACGGAAGACGACGGACGGCGGCGGAATCGGCAGAAACCATCAAGCAATGTGGTTCCAAATCCGGCGAGCTCGTACGGGCAAACGGCGACGGCTCAGGCGAGATGGCTTGGGGGAACGGGTGCGCACGGATGAGGGCAACCTCGGGGGACGTCTCACGCTTTAAATACGGCCTCGACGTGCGTGCAAATCGGAACCCTAGCCGTGTCCTGCTCGGTCACGGCGGAGCTCTCCGGCTCGGAGTCGGAGCGGAGACGATGACGCATAGCGGTCCACGTGGCACGATCAACGGCCACGATCGCGTGGACGCGATCGGATCCGGGCCGGATACGGCTCGAACCGGTACGGGCGGATCTCAGCCGTTGGATCTTGATCCAACGGTCGGGATCGCTTAGGGTTGGGAACTGGTTTGGTCGAGTCAACTGGCTCGGGTCGGACTCGGGTTCCGACTCGGTCGGATGAACAGTACTCGACCCGAGTTGATTTTCCAGCGATTTAATATTTAAAATAATTCCCAATAATTCATTTAATTCATTAAAAATAGCAAAAGACTCAGAAAAATTCCAGAAAAATTCTGGAAAATATTTTAGGGTATTTGGGACTCAAATAAAATATTTCCAACAAAATTTTATTTGCAATATTAAATTCTTTAATTATTTCAAAATGGAATAAATTCAAATAAATTCCAAATAAATCCAAATAAATTCCAGAAAATTCCAAAAATTCACCAAAGTGCCAAATCACACATGAATTCAATAAAAGCAAAATTTTGGGGTGTTACACTTGATCACATGAGTACTAACCGAGGCTCCTTCAACCATTTTGCACTCATGCAATGCTTTTGTTATCTCATACCTTTCGACACGTGACTGTTCCTAAAACAAATTTTCCATATGTATGACCATGTCGTATGCCCCCATGTTCTCAAATTGCTTCTGAAGCTCTGAGTTCATAGTGGCTAACATGAGGCATGTGGCATCAATTCCATCGTCAACATGCTTCTTGTAAGCATCCTTTTCAATACGAGAAGCACCGTGAGGTGGTACAGGAGGAACATGATTCTCTAGAACATATTCCTTTCTTTCCTGTTTGAGAACAATTCTCAAAATTGCGGATCCAATCAAGAAAATTTGTTCCGTTCAATTTTTCCTTCTCAAGGACATATCGCAAAGTGAAACTGGAAGACGAACTATTCACCATTATCTACAATAGATAAAATTATGCAAAAGTATGTAAGAAATATGTTTATGCTTATAGCAATCATCATATGAAAGCAAAATCTGCTATACACTCCAAAAGTGTGTCCCAAAAGCGTATAACATGTCCAAGATCCATATTTCAGAATGCCCAAGTGAGCTTTGGCATCACTACTCAGAACAATCTTATTAAGGTAGGCAAACACTTTGCTAATTACATCTCATGTAACTATTGGTTGATAGAAAACATCTCATGGCAAATCTATCAACTTGATGCCCAACGCCCAAAGCTGTTTTGATAGCCCTACTGAGTTAAACCAACTCTTAAGCTCGTAAGTGTCCGACACTTACATCTGCCTTATTAAGATGATTATTGACACCTTGCTTTGGCAAGCCCATCAACTGACAATCGAAATCTTGACAGTGGACAGAATTGGTACGACATCATCACAACCCAGTTTTAATTAGGGACCAAAATGATTAGTACGTTACTAATCGAAGCATGTACTATCAACATAGTAATCATGGAAATTCTCGAATGAACACTGTCGGGGATTGGATAATTTCCATAAGGACTGTTATACCCCGGCAGCTGATTTCGGCTGACCATGCATACCCTTGGATGATGTTCCCAAGGAGGACCCTTCGAATGCTCTAGCCAGTGGTCCCGACCAATAGAACTAGGCGCGACCTATGCTCCCGAGCAACCGAGCTCGACTATGAGCACTCAAGCTCGTCCACACGCATGCAAGCTCGGAGGAGTGCAAGAATCGGTCAAAGCTGGGGGGATCTTTTAGCGATGGTCGAAACATTGCGTTACCCAGCGAGATTTGAATAGCGATAATTCCGCCACGATCTAGGATGTTTACAGCCCATAATGGGAACGTGGCGAAAATCAAAGCTGCAGTTACGGCCACGGTTAATGCAGTAAGTTACGCACTATTCGGCCAAAGTTATCTCAGAAGATCTACAAAAACCCTGGCCAGGCAAACAAAAAGGGGGAGGACAGAGGAGGCGGCCATAAAGAGATAGACACAAAGCAAGCATACATCCATTGTTGCACTTGAGTTCTCTTGTAAGAGTTCAACCACCATAGTAACACCACTAGAGTAGGGTCATTATCTCCGCCATGAGAGGCCCGAACTAGTATAAACCCTTATGTCCATTTTCCAAGCATTTGATTCCCCTGAGGCATTCTTTGGACGCAATCCCTTCATGAAATAGGGGTCGTGTTAATCACTCATTCAACAAGTAAGCTCGATGGGGGATCCGCTTTCCAAACGTTGATAGCTGGCGTCGTCCGTGGGGATCGACGTCAACATTTTGCTTCGTGAAGAATCCCTGAAGATGCCCAATTCTCAGGATACCCAGGACCTCTGCGCGTTCAGCGGCGCCGAGGATGACGACATGTACTACGCCAATGAAGGCGTAGCCGATGTTGCTAATCTGGAGGATCACATCAAATCCGGGAGTCTTTCCCCGGTGGTTGCAGTGCGAAGGCAGTACCTTCACTCTCAGTGTGATACCCTCACAGACAAGGAGTGTGATGGGCTTTATGACGGTCTGGACATTCCCGACCATTTCGAGCCCGATCATGAAACAGCATCGCGAGGAGGCACCATGATGTCGCCCTCGCGTTTGTCACAATCCCGCAATGTCAACATGGCGAGAGGGGATGGAGATCCCGGGATTGAATCCTTAGGGGCTATCCGCCGTAACCGCTACGAAGCAGCCAGAAATCACCTGGAGGCATCCCTAAACAGGACCTTGGCGAGTATCCATCGCTGAGCTCGTGAAAAACCAAACGCTAGGGATGAAACCCCAGCTCATGATGCTTCCTCTAAAAATCGCACACTGGAGCGTGCGCACGATCGACCACCGAGCTTGCCTCTGCCTGCTTCCCAGAAGGAACGACTGCAAGCTCTGGCACACCCTCCAGAGCTTTTATATCCGTTCGGGCAAAGAGCGCGATCTTGAGCGCTTGATCCAGACGGAGGGTGAGTCTTTGCCACAGTTTGTCCAAAGGTTCATCTAGGTGCAGAACTCAATCCTGAACATTTCGTACGAAGCGGTCATCCGAGCTTTCAAGTTTGGGGTTCGAGACATCCGCTTCATGCAAGATTTGGAGATCCATCCTGATCTAACGGCAAGTGAGCTGTTCCGCATGGCCGATCGGTACGCCAACACCAGTGAGTCAGTCCAGTGGAAGAAAATGCTGGACGAGGGTAAGCTCCTGCCTCAACCCAGCTTGGAAGGCTGCACGAGCAAGAAGAATGTAATCTCCGTGGAGAAAAAGATCAAGAAAAAGCAAAAGAATTCCTCTACGCCGAACATGGTTGTGGTTGTCGAGCAGCACCAGCAAGCTTCGCAGCCGCAGTAGCGTAAGAACTTCGGTGGGAGAGGCAAGGGTCGACTACCCAGCGTCGCAACGACCAATGTCACGATGATCGAGGTGCTCCACCGAGCAACCACTTTTGCCCGCTCCATCAAGCGTACAGGCATTACCTCTGTAATTGCCGAACCTGGACTTTCCATCTATAACAGTTTTACAACGGCAAGGGTCCCATGCCTGCGCTACCGGAGCAAGGCGAGAACAGTAAGGGCAAACAGCCCGCCGACGATGAAGAAGATATGGACTATCAGGAACCCCGCAATCATATTGCGGTAATATTCGGGGGCTCCTCAGTCTACAAATCTCGTCAGGATTTAAAGGAGGCAGCACAGGAGGTGCATCATGTCACTCAAGGTAAGCCCCGTGCAACAGCTCAAGTGGTCCGAGCTACCCATTACCTTTTCCAAGGATGATTGTCCTCTGGGATTAACTCAACCCTAGAGGCTACCAATGGTCATGAACCCGACCATCAGCAACACTACAGTGCGACGGGTGCTCATCGATTGCGGGAGCTCTCTAGACCTCATATCTGCCAAGGTCTTAGACGAGATGCAAGTAACTCGGTCCAAGATCAAGAGCATAGTAGTCCCCTTCTATGGGATCGTTCTGGGCACTTCGATCAAGCCTCTTGGTCAGATCATTCTGCCCGTGACATTCAGGAGTCTGAGAAATTTTCGGGCAGAGATGATTACCTTCGAGGTGGTCAATTTTGAGTTGTCCTATAATGACATCCTCGGTAGGCCAGTCCTCGCCAAGTTTATGGCAGCTACTCACCATGGGTACCAGTGCTTGAAGATTCCTGGGCCAAGCGGTGTGATCACCATAAAAGGGAACCCAAAGGCGGCCCTGAATTGTGACGAGAGAGTATTAGACATGGTCGGGCAACTGCCTCATCATGGACCCGACCAAGAGCCGAAGCACTCCTAGCCAAAAGTTGCCCTCCAACTCGGAGGAGAGACCAAGGTGGTCCCGCATGCGTAACCGACCAAGGTCGTACATTTAGGATCTTCCTTAGATCCTAAATAGAAACTCGACCTCGTGACTTTCCTTCAGAGGAATGCAGACGTGTTCGCCTGGGAACCGTCTAACATGCCCTGAGTCCCAAGGGAAGTCATCGAGCACAAGCTAGCGGCCCGGCCTGACAAGAAACCAGTGCGGCAAAAGCTCGGATGTTTCTCCCTGGAAAAGCAAGTTATTATCTGGGAAGATCTCAACAAGCTCCTCAAGGCCAGCTTCATTCGGGAAGTCGAGCATTCAGAATGGCTAGCGAATCCAATCATTGTCAACAAGAAGGGAGCAAATGGGGCATGTTCGCCGACCATATGGGCTTGAATGCCACCTGTCCCAATGATAATTTCCTGCTGCCCCGCATAGACCAGTTGGTCGACGCGACAACGGAGTCCCAGGTGATGAGCTTTTTGGATCCCTATTCGGGCTACCATCAGACCAGCATATCACCTGAAGATGAAGAGAAAACTTCCTTCATTATCCTGTTTGGCACTTTCTGCTACACGACCATGTCTTTCGATCATAGGAACGTTGGAGCAACCTTCCAACGTCTCATGCAAAAAACCTTCCCAAACCAACTAGGTCGTAATTTGGAAGTCTATGTGGACGACATAGTAGTCAAAAGTAAGCTCGCTTCGAGTCATATCTCCTACCTCGAGGAAACCTTTTGTAACCTCAATAGGCATCGAATAATGCTTAATCCAAAAAAATGTGTTTTCGGTGTAAGGGTGGGCAAGGTGCTTGGCTACATGGTCGGACAACAAGGCATCGGGGCTAACCCGGAAAAAGATTGAAGCCATCGAAAACATGCGACCGCCTAGCTTTGTAAAGGAGGTCCAAGCCTTGACTGGACGAATGGCAACTCTCAGTCACTTCATTTTTCGGTTAGGCGAGCGTGGATTGCCTTTCTTCAAGGCACTTCGCAAGCACGATGGTTTCACCTGAACAGAAGAAGCAAACCGCTCTTTCGAAGAGCTAAAGTAGTACCTGTCCAGTCCACCTATCCTAACCACGCCAAAATTAGGGGAAGCTTTGCTATTATACTTGGTAGCAACCCCGCAGGCAGTAAGCGTAGTCTTAACGGCTGAAAGGGATAGGGTGCAATGACCAATCTATTATGTCAGTGAAGTCTTGCATGGACCAAAGGAGCATTACCCTGAGGTTCAGAAGCTGTTGTACTCACTGCTCGTTGTCTCTAGGAAGCTGCGATATTATTTTCAAGCCCACAAGATAGTGGTCTCGACAAACTTTCCACTTAGGGAGATCCTAAGAAATCATGATGCTAGTGGCCGAATAGCAAAGTGGGCCATGGAGCTCACCGAGTTTGAGATCGAATTCTCGACTTGCACGATGATCAAGTCTCAGGTCTTAGCAAACTTTGTAGCAAAGTGGACGAATCCAGCGCCACCTGTTGCCGAGCTCGATAGACCTGAAGAAGATCGTTGGACCATGTACTTCGATGGGTCTCAAGCCTATGAACGCTCGGGGGCCGGAGTTGTGCTAGTCTCCCCTCAAGGAGAACAACTCCAGTATGTGGTCCAATTGCATTTTGTTGCAACCAACAACGCGGAAGGATATGAAGGCCTCTTGGCAGGGCTACGAGCATGCAAAGCGCTCGGAGTTTAATGGTTTACTGTAAAAGGTGAATCACAGTTGGTCATCAACCAAGTCAACAAGGAGTATCAGTGTTCCAATAACTCAATGGCGCTTTATCTAGTTGAAGTAAGGAAGATGAAAAAGTACTTCAAGAATTTTGAGGTATTCTACATCCCCAGGAAAGATAATTCCCTAGCCGATCACCTTTCAAAGATTGGTCCTCCCAAATCTCCACTCCGACGGGAGTGCTCGTTGAACACCTATACAAGCCCTCAATTCCCTCTGTAGAGGAGGCACCAGAGGCGTGCGGTAACATCTCTCTTCTCGAGCATGGTGCGAATTGGAAGATGCCATTCATCCAATATCTGGCACATGGGACAATGCCCGAGGAAGAAGCCAAGCGTTTCTGGCTTATAAGGCGATCCTCTCCTTACAAATTGGTCGAATGCGCCTTATACCGCAAGGGAGCACTAGGAGTCCTCTTCAAGTGCATCTCTCAAGAAGAGGGCAAGTACCTTTTCAAGATATTCATGAAGGAATGTGCGAAGCTCACTCGTCTTTCAGAACGCTAGTGGGCAAAGCCTTCCGGCTGGGTTACTACTGGCCAATGGCCTTAGCCGATGCTCGCTCGATCATGACGACTTGCAAAGCGTGCCAATTTCATGCTCGCAAGGTTCATCAGCCAGCGTACATGCTCCAAACCATGCCTTTATCGTGGCCATTCTCGACTTGGGGGCTTGATATACTCGGACCTTTTCACTAAGGTCAGAAGGGCTGCAAGTACTTGCTCGTGGCTATCAACACTTTCACTAAGTGGATCGAAGTCAAACCTATGTCGATCATTTTAGCCCAGGCGGCCAAGAGGTTTTTTCGCAGCAATGTGGTGATGCGCTTTGGCGTTCCCAATCGTCTCATCATGGACAACGGCACTCAGTTCACCAGTGAAATGTTTCAGGCCTATTGCGAAGACATCAGGACAAAGGTCTGCTTCGTTTCTGTGGCACATCATAGAGTAATGGAGCGGCCGAGCGAGCAAATGGAAAAATAGTCAAGGGAATCAAAAAGAGGGTTTTCAGAAACCTCAGCCAGCATGGGCAAGCGTGGGTGGACGAGTTTCCTTCCGTCCTTTGGTCAGTTCACACTACGACGAGTCGAAGTACGGGTGAAACCCCCTTCCAGCTCATCTACGGTGTAGAGGCCATCTTGCCCGCCGAAATTGTGCTGGGTTCACCAAGGGCGCACCCGGTCGATGACATCGACCAAGAAGACGAGCATCTCCTAGACCTAGACCTCGCCGAGACAACACGCGAACAGGCTTTGCTACGATCCACAGTTTACCTACAAGCTCTTCGTAGGCATGCGGCAAAATCGGTTCAGCCAAGGACCCTGCAAGCAATCTCATTCTACGTCAAGTTCAGGATTTACCAAAAGATAACAAGCTAACCCCAGGTGGGAGGGTCCATACATGGTCGTTTCAGCAACAAGCCCGGGGACTATTCGCCTAGCGATGGAGGATGGTCGAGAGCTCACCAGCACATGGAACATCGACCAACTGCCTAAGTTTTTTATCTAGTTTATATATTACTGCATGCTTTACGTAAGATCAGCGAATTTTTTATATAAAATTCGGTTCTTTCTCCCTCGTGATTTCTATTCTTCCCAAGATCTTATGAATATCTCAGAAATCCCTGCCCATTGGTAAGTCGACCCAGCCTCGCACAAGGGCACACTTTTCTCCTCACGATCTTGATGATGGGATGAGCACGTGAGGGCAAGAACATTCGCTCCAATCACATTCTTTTAAGGTTTAGCTGGCGTGCGTAAGAACAACAAAAGCGTAAACACCAACACTGGATTACTAAACTCGTCGCCAGAGGAATCAGTCTACGTAAGTCGATCATTGTTCGTGGTAGTACTCCACTGCAAGTTATGATCGCATACAGACACCCTCTTGGATGGTCCAAAGTTCTAGTCCAATCCCAAGTGCTTGGTCGTCACGAGCGTTGTTGAGCAAGACGCACATTTTCCCATCCTCGTCGAACCTATGCTCACAATCTAGGGGCATGGGTCAAGACGCGTGGGGGATGGAGCCACGCGCGTGTTTTTTTCACGATTTAACCCATGCTCGCAACTCGGAGAAATGGCGTTAGGTTGTTAGCGAAAGGGCATGCCCGATTTTTTCTAACTCTCCTGCGAACAAGCTCGTGCTCGCAACTCAGGTGCACAACCTTCGTTCGCAACAGGGGCTTAGTAAGGATGAACTACCCTGTTTTTCTAAAAAATGTGTGCTCGTATCTATTTCATCCTTTACTATTTGAGTATCTGTCTTCTGCGTTCTGCTCATTTTGCTTTGTTTGTTTCTGTTCAGGACATTCATCGATGATGAGCAAGAAATGGTCAAAGCAAAAAAATGGCAAGAGCAAAAAGAAGACAAGTTTTTTACTCAAAGGTTTCCCTCCATTCATTCAAAACAACTACATATGAAGTTTTAACAATGAGGGCTACGTCCCGCCGAGCTTTGCGTCTTGGAGGACCGTGAGTTCTTCCCTCACTGCGTCAAGCTCGGCCTCAAGGTCGAGGACTCGTCGTCGAGCCACACGCCCCTCGCTTGCGCCTTGGCGGAGTCGCTTTGCCTCTTCTCTGTGTTGATTGGCCGACTCGGTGGCCTCCTGCGCAGTTTGGCTCAGCTCCTCCACCTTCTCCTCCAGCTCCTACACTTCCTCGTCCAGGGCCAACTTAGCCAACTCGTTCTAGAAGAGTCGCTCCTTGTAGTCCACGACAAACTCCTCAGCCTTGCACCACATTTCCTCGTCCGAGGCCTTCAGCTCGGCCAGTCTTTGCTCGAGCTCTACCATTTTAGCATTTTGCTCGGCGTTGTGCCTGGCTAAGACCCCGGGAGGTACGGTCGCTTCCTCAAAATTGACCATGGTCGCATCGAGCACCTACAAGGAGGAATGTGTTAGCTCTTGCTCGTTAAAAAAAGGAAAATACATTATAAAATAAGAAGCCTTACCCAGCAGTGGTGGCCGTGCGGCCTTCGGTGAAGACAATTCGTCTTCCCCTCGAGCAAGCATTTCGCTCGGGGGTACTCTGTCTTCCTCTTGACCCCGAGCATCTGTAATGCTCAGCGGTACAAGGGACTATGAGCAGCCTCATTGATCGAGGAGCGGTCCTGGCCCTTAGCTATGCTCGGCTCAAAAGCTACGAGCTGCTGGCCGCCTTGGAGAGTGCCTTCCTTCAGGGCGGGAGGATCTACCTCTACGACCTGCTGGTTGTAGGACTCGGCCATCACGAGGTCGACAATACGCTTGAGCTCCTTATCCACTACAGAATCGAGGATTTCATCAACCATCCCTCTAAAATCCAAAGCTCCCCTATAAGCTATTACACCCATATCGGCGGAATGAGGTTAGCTCGGAAATATGAAAAGGGGGAATAAAAAGGGAGAAACAAAGGAATTACGTTCGCTGAGTACCTTGCCATCTTCCTCGGCACCCTCGGCCTCTGCCGTAGGAATCTCGCTCGCAGAAGCTCAGGCGCCAACTACGAGCTTGGACATCGCCACGGCCACGTGGCTGGCCCTTGCAATCGAAGGGTCGACCTCCTCTAGGTCGACCTCCACCAGAATTTGCACCAGGCACGATGATGGCGCACACATGACCTCTGGCGCCTCAGGACCAAGGGCGCCAAGTCTTCTTCCTCTTCCTCAGGCTCTTCTATCGTGGCTCCCGAGGATACCCATGCTAGCTCAGCCTGGAGGGCGGCGATCTTCCCCTCCAGTTGCTCCTTGCGCGCGGAGATCTTGGCCGTCACCTTCGCTCGCTTCGCCTGCTTCGCAAGCCATCAGGCTTGGATTTTCCTTGGTGTACTCCTCCAGCCATAATTTCAACCCCCTTACCTTAAACTTGTCGGCATATTCTAAATGCCGTCAGGGAGGGCTCTTGCTCGAAGTTGCCCTCCTCTTGAAACGCTTGGGAGAGGATGGCGGAGGTGGTGGCAGCCGCTTCTTGCAGGACACCTTCTTGACCCGACATCCGAGAATGACTTCCCCTTGGTCGTGTGACAATGGCCTGATCTCAGCCACCATGGCTTCAAGGGCGATCCTCTCCTGATAAAAAAAATCACAATGTCAGAAGTGCTTAAGATGTTGTTCCTCGAGCAAGGTGCGTAAGTACACTTACTGCCTCGCCCCGCTCGAGCACGTTGCACGGGATTTGTCGTTTGGGCTCGAGTTCCTTGCCTTTCGGGACGCTGAACATCTCGGCAACCCGCTTTTCGACCCAATCTTTGCTCGGAGCTGCAATCCGACCAGCACAAACATCAATACGAGCAAGCTAAATTTTTTAAGAACAGGAAATTACTGAAGAGATTGTGAAGATTTACCCGATTCAGCTTCGCGGGTGAGGTCCTACCATCCCGCAATCTCGAAGAAGGGATGTTCCCTCATCCTCAGTGGCATCACCTGGTTCCTGAGTAAGTCCCGAGCGATGTCCCGACCAGTGAGCCCCATGTTCGTGAGCTCACTGATAATCATCAGCACCCGCTCCTCCTCGGCCAACACAGGGGGGCGCGGGGTGTCTATCTCCAGAGCCGCCGCTCTGGTATAGCAGAGAGAGCTTCCCTCTACCTTCTTAAAGTAGAACCAATGGTCGACCCAACCCGACACCGAGTCCTTGAGAGAAAGGCTCGGGTACTCGTACGGTCGGTTGGACCGAAGGAGGAAATAGATGCAACCGGCGGAAGAAGCCGCGCCGGTGCGGAACAAGGAATAGAAATGAAAAAAGAGGCTTTGCCGTGGGCACAATGCCCACGTATCCCTTGCAAAGGTGTGAGAAGATTGCCAAGACAAGGATGAGTTGGGATCGAGATTGGAAATCTCGCATTCGCATTGGGCGAGTACGGAGTCAAGGGACTCACACTCGGGCATCCGGAGCCCGTTGACAGAGTAGAGCTCATAGGAGACAACCTCTCCCTCCTGCGGCGGCGGAGCCTCCTCGCCGTCGGGAGCGCGCCATGATTCCGCGTTGAGGTGGCCAAGCTCCACTAGCGCTTAGAGCCTCTCCTTGCTGATCTTACTCACCCCAAACTTTGCCATGAATTCGGTGAGGGTAGAAGATGTAGGAAGGTATGGAACTTGGGGATTCCTAAGGGCTCGGGCGCAAATACAAGTCAAGGATTTCTCACCACTACTGTTCGGGTTTATAAAACCGGTGAAACGTTTCTTTTTACCGCCGCCCATGTTCATTCGCGAACCGATGCGTGGCTGTTACTTCCGAAACTGACCAATAAAGGAGCGGTTCCCAAAAAATTGTCCGGACAGTTACCGCAAGGCTTCCCGAAGAAGGAACCGACGCGACCTTTAAATTTTTACCCGAGCTCCTCTTAATCGAAAATCAAGCATGAAGCTCGTTCCCTATCAGTTATGCCCGTCCATGAGCATGACATACTCGGATGCTGCGGTAGTGCTTCGCCGCAAGATTCCAATCCCTCCAATGAGTCTGTAGGCTCAAGAGGAAGGCCCCGTCAAGTAGTTTTCTACTTGAGCGGTTAGATGTCGAGGATTGGATATAAGGATTGTTATACCCCGGCAGCCGATTTTGGTCGACAATGCATACCCTTGGATGATGTTCCCAAGGAGGACCTTCGAATGCTCTAGCCACTGGGCCCGGCCAATAGAACTAGTCGCGGCCTACGCTCCCGAGCAGCCGAGCTCGACTACGAGCACTCAAGCTCGTCCACGAGCATGCAAGCTCGGAGGAGTGCGAGAATCGATCAAATTTGGGGGATCTGTTAGCAATGGTTGGAAGAATGCGTTACCTAGCGAGGTTTGAATAGCGATAATTTCGCCACGATCTAGGATGTTTACAGCCCATAACAGGAATGTGGCGGAAATCAAGGCTACAGTTATGGCCACAGTTAGTGCGGTAAGTTACGCACTATTCGGCCACAGTTATCTCAAAAGATCTACAGAAACCCCGGCCAGGCAAACAAAAAGGGGGAGGACAAAGGAGAAGGTCAGAAAGAGATAGACACAAAGCAATACGCATACATCCATTGTTGCACCTGAGTTCTCTTGTAAGAGTTCAACCACTATAGTAACACCACTGGAGTAGGGTCATTATCTCCGCCGTGAGAGGCCCGAACCAGTATAAACCCTTCTGTTTGTTTTCTAAGCATTTGATTCCCCTGAGGCATTCTTCGGACGCAACCCCTTCATGTAATAGGGGTCATGTTGATCCCCCATTCAAACAAATAAGCTCGACGGGGGACTCGCTTCCCAAACGTCGACAAACACCATAAAACATGAACAAAAGTAAACATGTATAACATCTTATACATTTAGAGAAACGAAAATGATTAGATCAATAAATTAGCATGATCAGATAAAGCTAATTAAAGATTTCACATTATTAAAACGATGTTGATCACATCAACATATAATATAAACCATGTATATCACATATACGATAAGCAAATCCAGAATAATACAATATGATCTGCACTGATACCGCTGTTGGGAACGGGGTGGAAAGCCCCAGTAAATTTCAAAAATTTATCCCCTTCATGGACAAACTGCATGCATTAGAACCAAAATTTATAAAATACCAAAAGCAATAAATGTGTACCGTGGTCCTGGGAGCGCAAGTACTGAGCCTTTTTTAGCTCTCGATGAAGCTCACAGCTTCAACGCCTGGACGCAGCAGCGGTAAGGATATGTCGAATCGTCATAGCAGTAGTAGCCACGACCTTCAGGTATCCACACGAACAGGCGAACGACACCGTATGCCGGTATGCTAGTACCGCGCAATACGACTCTTATGACCTTTCATCTGGTTCAGGTGAAACTTTTTCACCTTCCCTTTTTTCTCCCCTTTTTTTCTCATAATTTTTTTGAGCCCAGAACCCGAATATATAGCTAAAACACTGCAGCAAAGTCGGTGCTACTGTAACCGACTCCTGGCACCTACTTTGCTACAGTACTGACACGTGGCACCGTTCATAGGTCGGTTGCTACAGAACTTGTCGACATGCTACAATTGTTTCAGCACATGAACAATGTTTTTAGCGCTGCTACAGTATTTTCAGCATAATCTACAGTGTTTCCATCACAAAAAAAAATCATATTTTGTACGCAGAGTTCACAATCTTGTGGGATAACCGGATATCATGTTCAATCACATGGATTATATGTCATGAGAGAAGATTTCATAAATCTTTCTTAAACCTAATTTTGTTTGTGACCCTTTAGATTCATGCAATGTTGGCAATAAATCGAAAACTCATTTTCGATTCATAAGTCGCAAGCGGCTCCTAGCAGAACATAACGACTACCTAAATCGCATGAATGTCATTTATCCGACAAACCTTCAATGAACACATGTCGATCCATTTGTCACTTTGATATCATGGTTTAACTCATGGTTGAGGTGTCATCCTTGCACTATTAAACCGATATTCTCGATTATCTGAAGTAGACTAACAAGATCAATCAATTAACATCTTAATCGCTCGAGCATGACTATGCACATTCTTTAGTCTATTTCATCGAGTGGCCGATCGATATCATATTCTCAATATGAGGAGGGCAAATTCCATTTTAATCACACTTCCATCTGCATGATTCAAAGCATACCCGAGTGTTGTCCTTATAATTATCTAGTTACGGACAACGTTAGACAACATCAAAACATACTATCCTCATGTAGGAAACTATGTTGAACTCAGGTATAAGGATCATTCATTATCATTGTATGAAACAACTTATGACACTAATTAAATCCTGGAAAGGTGTTTCATAAGCAGGTCAGCCTAATAGCATTTACACTTACATGTATTCACATGATTTTATTATATCACATATATCCATAATCCGTGAAACATGTGCTTGTTTTTCAAGACTAGTATATTGCCCGTGCTAACGCTACGGCGATATTTGGTAATACAATTTAAATAAGCAAAAGGTGTTATATGTTTTGGTAATCAAGTGTAGTAAGATGTGCACAAAAGAAAGATACAGAGATAGTTTCTTGGAAAGCAAATTGATTGCTAGACTTCCAGCTTTATTCAAACTGACGAGTGATAGTTCTACAGAAAAGCTAGCATAATCCAGTATTTCAAAGAAAACCCAAACCAACCAGTCAGATACTTCATGTTTGGTTCATGTCCTCACTAAAATTACCTGACTTTAGTTGTGAGTCATGAGAATTAAGGCATTGGCATTGTTTTGATTGGGTCATCAGACTCTGGTCTCACCTCTAAACATGTCCCATAAGGCACCAAAACAAAAAGGTTGTAATGGACATAGAAAGCATCCATGAGAGTATACTATTAGTAGGATGCACAATTTTTTGCATTCAGTATTAGGTTCACACAAAATTGTAATGGAGAATCCATTACTCACATTATCAGGATGAGTCTCGACCTGTAATGGCACTCAAAGTGCTCCAATAACAAAAAAAATGAGCCATGTACAACAGAATCTGCACCGACCAAAATAAACATCTATTGCATCAATACTCTGGGGTGCTCGGAACTAATTGTACATCCAACAACAATGATAATTGAATGACGATTAAGTTTTTCACCTAATCAGTTCCATCGATGCACAAAACCTATTACATTTCTGAGAGCCAATGAGAGCACAAGCACAACTGAACGAATAAAATATCATAACTAAAAATACTATTGCATAACTGCGCAAGCAGATTATCACAAGACATACTAGACTGTCATCACTCTACTACCCTATAGATGAATGGCATTGAACTCCCAAAAAAAACACAAACACCTTCCTTTGCTTTAAGATTTGTACAACTTGTATTAGGAGGAAAAACATAGAAGCACTTCTCAAACACAAAATGTTGCTGAAAACATGGCAAGGGCTGATATAAATTGGAAAGCAGATTAAATAGTGGGCGGAATAGATCAGGGTAGAAGAGAGTAATGAAAGGCACAAGGTTACAATGGACAAATTGAACACAAGATTTTCAAATACACAAACTTCAACGTTACAATGGAAAAATGCTAGGTATCAAAAGTAGCTTCTAAAGATGCGTTTCTTCCATCATTACATTTATAACTGGAAAGCATCTTTGGCGAAAACAGAACCCCAAGCATATCTGGAGTGATCCATGTGATCTTTCAAGTAAATGATTCAGTAACAAAATTTTGACGGTAATGCATGATCTATGAAAATATGAAGACAAGTCATCTCAACAAAACAATAGGATGCACTTCAGAAATCCATGGATAATAGAGGAGGAGAAGAAAGACAGTACAATTAATTGATTCTGCACTTCAGAAATGGGGGCTGGAAGGATGCAAAATAGAAAACAACCAACAGACAGATATGCATACCACAGGTGATGATATTGTGAAACGCATGGGAGAACATCAAGAACGAAATAATATACTTTCTCAACTTGGTTCTTACAGACAAGGAAAAACAATCGACTTACTTTGATGTTTTCGGGTAGAGGCAAATTAACTAAACAAAGTCTGAGTTTTCTGCCTTGTCTCAAGATAAGCACCATATGAGTGTCACAAAAGTCCACATCTTCAAGAATTACGCCTGGTTCCTCGAGGAAAACATTCTGATTCAAACATCAAAAGTGGGTCAAATAGATCTTATGGAGTCACCAATCCGAGCAGAACTTCTTTTCATAACAGCAGGTATAAAAAACCTCTTTCATAGATGATGTTTATGGTATGATTGCCAATAATATACTAAAAATAAAACTGCTATTTTCCAAGGAGAACTCCCTATATTTTTTGTGAAGAGAATGCATGTATATCTATAGAACAAGAGCATTCTACGAACCTTCCAACTCTTTGGCCCAGTAGATTCCACAACAGACTGCATTAGGTAATGTGAATTAACAAGCACACCTTCTCTTGCAGCATCTGTAAATAAATACAGACGTCCATGATGGTGTTCGACAACGCAATAAACTTGGGAGTCACCTTCCCATACCAGTGTCATTCTAGATAGAGGATCAGAAGCCTTTATTAAATATACTTGGAAAAGGATAACCATCAAATGAGACGAACAAAGAACCAACTAATAATAATAAAGATAAGGTGCCCAAGAAACAGTACCTTTGAGTGAGTGTCTGAAAGAATGATATCGATTGGTGTAGCACGTCTAGGCAACAAGACAAAATAAAAGTGCACCTTGAATAAGGTTGTCCTGCTTAAGAAAGATCTCCCTTAGGCGAGATTGGCCACATGGATTATATTTTAGATTGAACTTGTCGAACCGGTGAAATGTATTCTTATCTGCATGCACGTCTAAGAGATCAACATTGAGGTCATACCTGGCAGAGAGACCAACAGGTTACTTCAGAAATGGTAACGAAAAGATACGTAACAGCACCATCACATATAGAATTTCAGTTACCCAGTCAAGCCCAAACTCTCAAAAACCTCTTTAAGAGTTAAATAGGTCCCATCTCTAAAAATCACAACCTACATAAATGCAATTTTTAAATTTAATTCAGGTGCAGAACATTCTAGATCTCAGGTACAGAATTTTTATATTCCACATGAGACAATAACAGGAATTAAGAAAAGAAGAAAGTGAAATGTGGATGTACCTCATCAGGTTCTTTCCTCAACTTGGACTTGATAAATCTCAACAAATGTTTCTGGTTCATGTATGCGGAGTGATGAACATGAGTATCAACCTTCCTGACATTGTAACAAACATTGTGGACATACAAACAATATTAGAGTATACTCAAAAGGATAAAGAGGTATAACAACATTATTTAAACGGTATATTGAGAGTGGGAGTACGTACTCCCATTGGGATATTTGATGAAAAACAGTACATTTATACATCAACAGCATATACCATTTTGGGCAACCATAAGCATATTTGCGATTTAAATGCATTTGTTCCTATGCTAATTTGTGGCTGGCAGATAGAATGGATATGTAGCTTCCATAACGTTATCAATATGCTTGGCCTAACAAAGAAACATGACGGTGTGTAGACATCTTTGTAACAGAAATGCTACTCATGAACAACCCCTCTCCGAAACCAACAGAAGGGCAAGAAAAAAAGGAAAGAAAGACAAAGAAAAGGATCTTGAGAACGTGTAAAGACATATTATCTTGTGAGAATAGAGTATTTGTGCTTAGCAAAAAAAAAGTCAACAACCCATGAGATCATAGATATACTCTTAAGTTCATGTCATCACAACATTGCTAAGTCTGCATCAAGTTCAGAGTAATCAGCTACAGTGACAGGACATATCTTTACCTCTGTCAGCTGTTTTGACTTGGATGTTGCTTCTAACTACACCCTCATCAATTCCTCCTACAGATATGAAAGAGCAAATATGGGAAAAAAAATGCATCATTGAACCACCAGAGGGAAGTAAATTGATAGTCTTTATATCACAAACCTCAGCAACTTTAAGAGCACGTTCCGTGTTCTGAAGCTTTCGCTTTTGCTCATCATTTGTCTTTTGGAGCTAGCAAGAATAAAAAGGAGAATTAAGAATTCAGTCTTTTGGAGCTAGCAAGAATAAGTCCATCTGACATGTAACAAGCGTCAGATGGGTCACAGTGTACTCCCAAAGAGTGTGAGTGATGAAAGGATAAAACAGAACTTTGATGTTTATGACTGGTCTATTCCAGACGACTTGCTTGCAAAGTTCTCTGAGATTAAGCAGGTGAGTTATAAAAATTGCTTTGAACACCAACATTTATTGTCTATGATTTTGGCTGTGCTGTGCCTCAGCAGACTTTTTCTTAGCATGCAGGAACTGCTTTATATATTTGGGACAATAATTAGAAATCTGTATAGAGTAAACTGATGTTCCAAAATTCAATCATAAAATGTTATTTTTAAATTTCATATGCTGACCTTTACCCTGAGAAGTTCAACAATTAGCCTGCCATTTACTCAAAAACATACATGCAACTTCTCCCACATTGGACTTCTACAGAGGTAGGATAACCCTTTTAATAACATGCAGGTAACACTTAATGTTTTGCTGATGGCCAATCCATATTTTATTGTACTGATCCTACACCCCGCGCATCACAAGCACCATTAAACAAGCAACCGAACAAAACCCAACATCCCAAGTAAGGAACCAAACACATTTTCCAGCATAATCATCGCATGCAATCCGATTAAGAAAACCAATATCCTAATCTATTAATTCAGACGAATTATAGATGAAACGAACATTAGCTCCGCCAACCGGCAGTGCAGCGATAACACCGAGGTGTGCGAGCGCGCGCACGGCGCGAACCTCGCGAGTCCCGGCCTCCACCACCTCTGGCTCTTCGGGAAGCACGAGAGGCACCCGTCCCTCTCCTCGCGGACACTCCCAATCGCCGACACCGCGCTGAGCCCTGCGTCCGCTTCCTCAACCTGCAAGCGCACACATACACCGACACGAATCAGCCGCTGCCAATTCGCGGAACCCTATGAACCCTAACAAGCGGCGGACTCAGCAGCCAGTACTCACCTGGGCGAGGCAGCGCGGCGGTGGGTGCAGCGGAGGAGGTTGGCCGGGGCGGCGATGGCGGACGGGTGGACCGCAAGGGAGGACTGGCGTGCGGCGGTGGCGGGCGTGCGGAAGGCGAGGGAGGACCGGAGCACGGCGGCAGCGCCTAGGGGGCGGCTCGGGGCGAGGCGAGGCGACGCGGAGGCCGCCGGAGGCGAGCACGAGGATGCACGGGTCGGCGGCTCGGGATCGCGCGGCGGGTGTTGGGGTGAGATAGGCGCGACTGGTTCCGCGCGATTGGGGCGACGATTGGGCCACGGACGACTGGTGCCACGCGATTGGGGCGACGATCGGGCCCACGGATGACTGAACGCGATTGGGGGCGGGGAGAAAAATATGATGGCATGAACCGGGTAATTTAGTCCCTCAGATTTGATGAAGTGTTGTAACATAACATCTCAGCGCTTGATTTTGAGGAAGTAGGATTTGTGTGTGCACTTGCTAGGGTGAACAAAGAAATAATATCCTCTGTGGGGACAAAAAAGTGTGTGCATGTAGGAAAGAATTAACTGGTGAATTATATAGGGGTATAGATTATTGGTGTCCAAACCAATAAATAAACAATGGACAATTTATAATAATGTCACAATCAATTACAGAGTTTCACGATCAAATCACATACTTGATGATCTCTAACATGATATTATTAAAGGGACAATATAAGCATAAATACAAGATAATCATCTTCATGATTGGCCTCTTGGGCATATTTCCAACAATTACTAGCCAATGTGGTTCGGACTATATCCCAATAGTTTGTAATTGTGCTGTTTTGTGAAGCAACATTACCTTTCATCCTATACAATGGTGTGTTTCCTCTTTTGGAATCTGTTCTTTGTATTAAATTTACACACATTCTATCCATTTGTTTGTACAAATCCATTATATTGTATCCTTAGCTTCTATTTCATTTACATGTTGCTGCAGTGGTGTGTATCAACGGAATAGACTGGCACTGAAATCCCACAATTTATTGGCTAGGCCCTTGTCGGTTGCATGATATTTCAGTTCAGCAACATTGCAGTCGACAAAGTATTTGCCAGTGACACCTGCAACCTGAGGATGCAATGCCAGATAACACACTGTGGCTGCACCCTGCAAAATAAAAACTGCTAAGTCAGAATATATGTTTGGATGGTTGCAGAATTCACGAGCCAGTCAGCATGAGGTAGTAAATTTGTCAGACAAACTTCAATCAAGCGGTGGGGCTAGAAGTTAGTTCATAAGCCCAATTAAATTAACTGTACTCAAAATAATCCCTTATAGGAATTTAGAGAGCCCTTGTCTTTTGGTACCAGTTGAGTCAGGACAAGCTAATTAAGTATATATTGTTATGGATAGCACTGGTATTTATGGTGAGGTCAAAAGGCCAGAATGTATACATGTACAAGTGGGAACAAAAGGAAAACATATATAAGGCAATATCTATACAAGGCAATATGAGATACTAGCAAGCTCTATACAAGGCTTTTAGCAATCTCTATACAAGACAATATAGGATGATGTCTCACACCCCTCCTGAAACTCACGGTGGATCAACAACACAGAGTTTGGAGAGATAAAAGTTGTGCTGAGCTCTAGTTTCTGCCTTTGTGAATAAGTCCGCCAACCGAAGCTCTGAAGGCACGTACTGAAGAGCCACAACCTGATCATGCACCTATGAGTGTCATAGGAAAGCATCAACACCTATATGCTTGGTGAGCTCATGTTTCATCGGGTCTTAAGCAATGCTAATAGCACCTATACTGTCACATAAAAGAAAAGTCGGTGTAGAAACAGAAAAATCAAAATCCTCAAGTAACCACCGTTGCCATGTAACCTCTGTTGCCAAAAGAGCCATAACTCACAACTCAGCCTCAGCACTCGAACGAGAAATTATTATATGCTTCTTAATCTTCCAAGCAATGAGAGAATCAGCAAGAAAACACAATAGGCAGAAAGACACGAACAATCAGAGTGATCACTAGCCGAGGTAGCATCAGAATATGCCTGGGGCTGTAAGGAGCTGGAGTGTGGAAAGAAAAAATAGCGAGAGATAGCTCCACGAAGATATTGCAGAACACGAAGTAGATGGCTATAGTGGAGCTGGGTGAGAGCATAACCGAACTGACTCAAGATACACACTGAATACAAAATATCTGGACAAGTGACACCAAGGTAAATAAAACTCCCAACAAGATGGTGACGGTGAGTAGGATCCTCAAGAGGTTCACCATCAGTAGGTCGAAGGTGAATATTGAGCTCCATAAGGGTCTCGGTTGTGCGCTGATTAGTGAGAGAAGCACGATCAAGAATATCCTAAATATACTTCTCTCGGGACAGAAAGAAGCCCTCAGGTATAGATAAAACCTCAATCCCTAGAAAGAAGCAAAGGGGACCCAGATCAGACATGAGAAGCAGCTCACTGAAACGTGTCTTCACAAAGGCAATATACTGAGAATCATCACTAGTGATGATCATGTCATCAACATACAGAAGGAAAACAATCCGACCACAAGGCGAAGTGTGAACAAAAAGCGCATGATCATGAGCATTAGCAGAAAATCCAACCACTGTGACCACAGAAGAAAACGCTCAAACCAAGCACGAGGGGCTTGCTTAAGCCCATAAAGAAAGCAGCCAAGCTGACAAACCATGTCCTGATGAACAGAATACCCCGGTGGTGGCTGCAATCATGCAGCTCACCATTAAGAAAAGCATTCTTGACATCAGGTTGAGAGATGTAGCACTAACAAACAGAAGCCACAATAAGAAGAGTGTGAACAGTAGTCATGTGAGCCATAGGGCAAAAGTATCATCATAATCACGATCATACTCCTGCTGAAAACCACGTGCCATGAGACGAGCCTTGTAGCGCTCAAGGGAACCATCAAAGCGAGTCTTAACTTTATAGACCCACTAGTACGTAATGGGATGGGCACGTGGAGGAAGCGGCACAAGATCCCACGTGCCAGTGCGCTCGAGGACATCAAGCTCCTTTGCCATTGCATGCTGCCATTCCTAATGAATAACATTATCACGCTAAGAAGTCGACTCGGTAAGAGCTGCGCCTGCAAAACCAAGACACTCGGGAGGTCGAATAGGCTGGTGATCACAAAGAGCATAGCGAGGAGGCACTGAAGAAGGTGACTCAGCAGGTGAAAATGACATTGTTAAGGATATATTCCCTTATATACATATTGCCTTATTTAGATATTGCCTTATACAGGCTTTCCCTTATATAGGCTTTCCTTTTTGTACCCTTATGTACTCTATATTCTGGCCTATTGGCCTCATATCGAATACGAGTGCTATTCATAACATAGTATCAGAGCAAGGTTTTTAAGGTTAGGGTTTTACCGGCGTTGCACTTGCGCCATCCTAGCCGCCACATGCGTACTTCCGTTGCCACTGGCCCCGGGAGGAGCCGTCTCCACTCCCGGGCGCAGGCTCTCTTCACTTGTTAGCCGACACTTCCCGTTGGCCACCACGACGCTCCGTCCACTGGCGGCTCCTCCCGCCAGAACGAGCACCTCCGCCGACTGTGTCCTCCGATTGGCCAGCTGTTCCCCGACGCATCCGTGCTAGCCCACCAGGTTTTCGATCCCCCCCCCCGGCTTTCTTCCGCTCACCGTGACCGAGAACCAGCTCCAAATTGGACTTCAAATAGATCCAAAGCCGATTTTAAATCTGTTTTGGGTCCCGTCGGCTCTCGGTTCAGCTTGTGCCCTTCGGCTCTGGGTTTTCGGCATTCCGTCGGCTCCGGCTCGGCTCCGGCTCTTCGGCTCATTAAGTCGGGTCTGGCTCTTCGGCTCATTCAGTCGGCTTAGCTCTTCAGCATCTTGGCTTGCTGGCTCATCATTTTGGCTCTCCTCGCTGTTGTTGTTGCTAGTATCTACTGCTAATGCTCCTAGTTATTTTTTGGTCTTTCCTAGCATCATTGTTTCCGTTGCGTCCATCCAAGTTCTTAGCATCTTCGCTCTTTCCATCGGCTCGGCTCTTTTTATCGGCTCAGCTCATTATGTCGGCTTGGCTCATTTCTTCAGCTTTTCTTCGTCGACTCGGCTCCTTCATTGGCTTTCCACCATTGGCTCTATTTTTCAAGAGTTGGATGCCACGACGATTAGAAGACCAAGACATTGGATTTTCCCTATTTTAGTGTCTACCCTTTCAAATATAATGTTATTGCATACGCCTTGCATTTGAGGAGAGGTGTTAAGGATATATTCCCTTGTATACATATTGCCTTATTTAGATATTGCCTTATACTGGCTTTCCCTTATATAGATATTGCCTTATATATGCTTTCCTTTTTGTACCCTCATGTACTATATATTCTGACCTATTGGCCTTATATTGAATACAAGTGCTATTCATAACAGACACATCAGGAGAAGATGGCACATCATAGGAATCCTCAACTCGCAGATGACGAGTGTAATATAGAGGGTAAGAAGGAACAATATCAGGAGAAACATCTAGAGAAGGCACCGGTGATGAAGAAGACACAAGAGGTGTTGGCAATGAAGGAGATGTCAACGGTGGAAAGGGAAAGGTAGCAACTGGATTATCAGAAAAAGTCAGGAAAGAAAGCGGCTCAACAAGATATGCTGGAGTGGAAAAAGGACGATGGTAGAATGGATAAGACTCATCAAACGTAACATCCCGAGAGAGCCGTATCAGTCGAGCAACATGATCCCAACAACGATATCCCTTATGTTCAGCATTATATCCTAGACACTCAACAGACTGAGTGGTCAGCTTTGTGCGTTCACGAGGTGCAAGAAGAACATAATACACACACTCAAAGAGTCGAAGACAAGAATAATCAAGAGCCAGACGTCCACTGGAATCCTACTCTAAAGAGTAGAAGAAGACTGAATATGATCAAGCGGCAGTGGAAACTGCCTTAGCCCATAATTGAGGTGGAACAACAAAAGCAAGCAAAAGAGTGCGAGTTGTCTAAGATGACGATGCTTGCACTCAGCTATACCATTATGAGCATGAGAACAAGAACAGGAAAACTAAGGAAGTGCCTTACTCATCAAGAAAAGTACGAAATGCTCCAGACAGATACTCCTGCCGAGTCAACATGAAGAACATGAATAGGAGTCAAACTGAGTACGAATCATGGTGTCAAAACCACACTACGAGAAGACATAATTTATATCCAAGTGCGGCGAGAGAAATCATCTATAAAAAGAATATAATATCTATGGCCCATTTGAAACAAACGGAGCCGGACCCCAAACATCATAATGAACAAGATCAAAAGGACACTGTGACATGGACTCACTGGAAGGATAGGAAAGTTGCATCACTAGATATAGAATTTAATAGATCACGACAAACTAAAGAAGACAGATACGACCCACAAAGGTGTCTCAAACGGTGATGCCAGTGAGCAAATGACGCGGTGGAGAATGCAACGGAGGCGGAGGCAGTGGAGGAGATGGAGAGACTGGAGACTGGTTGGGGCAACGGAAAAAAGATGAAGCTAGTCAAGCTTCCAGAGACGTGTCACGGTAACAAGGGCCAGTACCAACCAGAAACCCGTGCGGCGATCCTAAACACAACAAGAATCAGAATTAAGGATAGCACGACGGCCATGATCAGTGAGCTGACCAGCGAACATAAGCTGCATGGTGAGTTTGAGAACATGAGAAACAGCAGAAACATGAAAAGAGGAAAACAAAAGAGTGCCTCGCCCTGCAACAAAAAAGAGGTACCATCTATTGTCTGAACAGTGATAGGAGCCGCGAGAGGACTAATGGAATTAAGACTAGTGAAATCAGATGTCATATGAAAAGAAGCACCGGAGTTAAGAATCCATGGTAAGATACCTGAAGAAGATGTGGAAGGTGGTCTCTTACTAAAAAACTGAGTAGTAGAACCAGTAGAACCTGTTGGTGTAGAGGCAGCCATGCGACGTAGCAGCGTGAGAATCTCTTGAGTGGTGTTAGAACCAACAGAGGTCCTCTGAGCAGTGCCCTTGGGAGGGTGCCACCTCGACAAGCAACATCCTTCTTCTTCCAGTAACAAAACTGCTCCACATATCCATTCTTATCGCAGTAGGTGTAGTGAAGCCCTCTATCCCCAGCGATCGCCACTGGAGTAGGCGCCATTGGTGGATGGGCAGTACGAGCCAACAACAGACATGAAAACTGGTGCACACACAGCCAAGACCAAAGAAGACACCAGCAGACCCGCACCACGAAGGTGAGTCTCCTCAGTATGAATAGCTGCAAGAGCCTCCAACAAGGTCACACAAGGCTAGCGAGCAAGCAGTTGGGCATGAATCTGCTCAAACTTAGCCCGAAGACTTGTCAAGAAGTCAAAAATGCGGCAAAACTCTAGATGAGAGTGCTAACGCTGACAGCACTGGCAAGTACGTCAAACCTCTAGTCCAAGAGAATCAAGCTGACGCCACACTGAGGATAGCTGCACGTAGAACTCATCCATGATAGAATCACCCTGCTGCAACGACTACTCCTGTCACACAACAACAAGGTACAAAGAATCGCCAGCAAGCTCATAGCAGTCATGAAGATGCGCCCACATCAACTATGCCATGGGCAAACCAACCATATCTCCAGTGCGATGCACCTCCATGATAACAACCAAAATAGCGGAGGCACAAACATCCACAACAATCCACATCTTGTAGGCAGCAAACTAAGTCTGAAAAGACTCCACAACATCTGTTAGTAGCACAATTCTTACTATCATTGAGATAGGATGACAATAGGAGTTGGGGCAATTTTTCTGGTTTATTTCTCACACAATGCCATACCAACCTGAGGGGTTGGGGTTACATATTTATAGCTGCCAGGGCAGCCAAGCATATGCTAAGATGCTAGTCTAAGATGCCGTCCTAAAGTAGTCTAAAATGCTAGTCTAAGATGTCGTCCTAAAGTAGTCTAAGATGCTAGTCTAAGATGCTAGTCTAAGATGCCCTAAAGCTGCCTACAAAGACCACAAGGACAAAGACCAGACCACAAGGACAAAGACCACAAGGACAAGGACTTATTCCATCATTCTCCCCCTAAGTCTTGTCCGTCGTCTTGTGGGAAAGTTGGACCATCCCGATCCTGGAGCGTAGCTCAAGAAACTTGATCCTCCCAAGGGGCTTGGTGAGCAGGTCCGCCAGCTGGTCCTTAGTGTTGATGTAACGCGCCTTGATGCTTCCTTCGTCCAAGCAATCCTGGATGAAATGGTACCTTACCCGGATGTGCTTGCTCCGTTCATGAAAAACGGGGTTCTTTGCCAGGGCCAAAGCGGACTTGCTGTCCATCCTGAGTTCCACCGCCTCAGTATCTCTGCCGAGGAGATCACCAAACAGTCGAGCAAGCCAAAGTGCCTGAGTCGAAGCGGTGGAAGCCGCTATGTACTCAGCCTCGCAGCTGGACAGGGCCACCACTTGCTGCTTAACCGATCACACCAACGAGGCACTTGCCGAGGAAGAAGAGAGTCCCGCTCGTGCTCTTCTTTGGTGTCGATGTCGCCGCCGTGGTCGCTATCGCCAGAGTTTGACGAGGTGTGCCTCTCCAGGGCACCTCGGGTAGTGGAGGCCGTGGTCGAGTCCCCGCAACATAGCGGATGATCCTCTTCACGGCTGTTGGTGCTCGTCGTCGGTCATTTGCATGAACCGACTAACGTGGCCGACGGAGAAAGCCAAATCCGTAGTGTGTGGGCCGAGGTAACGGAGGCTCCCCACAAGACGCCGATACTGCGTAGCGCCCACCTCTTCCGTCGTGTCGTCGCGGCTCGGCCACCGCTCCTCCATCGGAGTGAGTCTTTGAGTTGCGATCGGTGAGCCCACCGACTCAACGACACGCTTAGCGAGGGCGATGCTGTCGGCGTGATTCCGGAGTCGTCCTGGTGCACCTCGATCCCCATGTAGAAGGAGAGAGGCCCCAGGTCACTCATTTGGAAGGTGGCCTTCATCTCCTCCTTGAATACGGCCACCTCCACATCCTTGGTGCTGGTGATCACCAAGTCATCGACGTAGACACCCACCAGCAGGGCGTTTCCACCATTGCCCCGCCGGTAGATGGCCGCCTCGTGCGGGTTTTGCTCGAAACCCATCCTTTTGAGCGTGGAATCCAACTTGGCATTCCACGCCCTTGGTGCCTGTCGCAAGCCATAGAGGGCCTTGCGCAGGCGTAGCACCTTACCCTCCTTGCCGGGAATCTCAAAGCCCGGCGGCTGGTGCACGTAGACCTCCTCCTTCAAATCGCCGTTAAGAAACGCCGATTTAACGTCCATGTGATGAACATGCCCGGCCTTCTGGCGGCCAGCGCAAGGAGAAGTCGCCGCGGATTCCATCAGGTAACGAAGCGAAGGCATCGTCGAAGTCGATCCTCCTCGCCGCGAAACCGCGTGCCACCAAGCGAGCCTTGTGCCTGACGATGGCGCCGGCTTCATCCCTCTTTAGCTTGAACACCCACTTAAGAGTGATCGCGCGGTGACCACGAGGGAGATCAACAAGCTCCCAGGTGCGGTTCTTCTCAACCGCATCCATCTCCGACTGCATCGCGGCACGCCATGCCGCGTGTCTCGCTGCCTCTGCGAAAGAACGAGGCTCGCCGTCGTCACACGTAAGATGCAACTGCACCTCCAGATCGCGAGGCACCGGGATCCGGCGGCCGGGTCGCCGAGAAGATTCCCCATCGTACGATACCGCAACAGCTCGCCGTCATGGCATGCGTCGATGCGCTCCTCATCGTGGGAGAGCAGAGTAGCGAACTCCACCGGGCCGTGGTCGACACTAGCTAATGTTGGAGTGGACGTTGGTGCTGGAGTGCGTGGAGTTGCCGGCTGTGGTGGTGTTGACGAGGAACTTGCCGCAGCCGAGGTTGTGGTAGGAGAACATGATGCTGGAGTCGGTGGAAGCTCGGGGCCGGGTAGGCATGCTTGATGAAGGGAAGTCGCCTACTCCCCGGCTTCCTTGAAGCGGACGTGCTCGGCAGGTGAAGTCGTTGTATCGTCGGAGTCGAGACGCCGCCCACCGCCTTGTCCCATGCCCAACCTCGCCCTTCGTCGAACACTACGTCGTCGCGCCAGCGCACGCTGCGTGTCCTGGGTCAAGAATGCGGTAGGCCTTCGAGCCCTCCGCGTGGCCAGGAACACCCTTGGAGTGCTTACGTCGCCGAGCTTGCCGATGTGGCTAAGCTCTTTGACGAACGCGAGGCACCAAGACCAGTAGGTGAGATCCGGCTTGCGCCCATGCCAAGCCTCGTCGGCCCCCTGCCATTGAGAGCCTTGGTGGGCGGCGGTTGAGGATGTAGACGGCCGCCACCACCGCTCTCCCCGTAAGACGGCCAGCATCCCTCTCGCTGAGGAGGGCCCGAGCCATTCCCACAACCGCCTGGTTGCGCCGCTCGACGACGCTGCTTACGCTCAGACGGCATGGAGTAGTGGCGCCAATGCCTTCATCCGCAGATGCGACGCGAACTCGGTATCGTGAATTCACCATCATTGTCGGTCGCGCGACACGCGCAGCCTGCGCCGCATTCCGCCTCGCGGCTGCTTGCGCTGATGGCATCCGCAGCCTCTCCCTTGCTACCGAGAACCATCACCCACATGTAGCGGGAGAGGTCGTCGACGAGTAGCAGAAAGTAGCGTCGTCCTCCTGGTGTGGCTGGTATCACCGGGCCACACAAGTCCCCGTGCACGAGCTCGAGCCTCTCCTTGGCTCGGAAGCTCGACTGCTGGGGAAAGGGGAGCCGCCTCTGCTTTGTCAGAACGCAGACGTCGCAGAATTGCTCCACGTGGTCGAGGCACGGGAGGCTGCGCACCATCTCGGTGGTACTGAGCCTCTTCAGGGCCTCAAAGGAAAGGTGCCCGAAGCACTCATGCCACTGCCATGCCTCGTCGTCCCGACGAGCAGCAAGGCAGAGAGGTTGTGCCATCTGCACGTTGAGGATGTAAAGTCGATTGATGCCTCTGGTCACTTTGGCAAGAAGGCGACGATGGTGATCCCAAATCTTCATGACTCCGCTCTTGATCGCCACGTGCGAGCCGTTCTCATCCAACTGTCCTAAGCTGATGATAGAGTTCCTTAACGCGGGGATGTAGTAGACTCCGGTGAGCAGCCTGTGCTCTCCAAACTTGGCGGTGAAGAGGACAGAGCCGACGCCCTTGATCTCCACGCTGGAGGCGTCCCCAAACTTGACGGAGCCTCGGACGTTGGAGTCAAGCTCGGTGAAGAACTCTCGTTGACCGATCATGTGATGGGTAGCGCCAGTGTCGAGGCACCACCCGTCAATCTTGTCGCTGCTTGAGCTGTCGCCAAGAAAGGCGTGTGCTCTCGGCTCATCAAGGTGGAGGAGATTTCTTTGCGGCCGTCTTCTTTGGAGATAGCTTGATGTTTGCGTGTGCCAGGAGCAAAGCCGGCTCTTCTTCCTCCACCTACGCAACGTGGACCTGGCCACGCCGTGGCTGGCGACACTCCTTGGCCCAATGGCCAAGCTTGCCACAGTTGCGGCAGGAGTCGTCTCGTGCCGGCTTTTGGTTGCCAGTGGCGCCGCCCTGGGCTCCTCCGCGGAGGTCACCCGCGGCACGTCCACGCGCCCCAGCCTGGACGCGTCCACGCTCTTTGCGCGGCTTGGCGCGCTTGCGGCCGCCTGTTGTGGAAGAGGACTCCCCCTTCTTCCCGACACCCTGGCAGGCCTCCCACTGTTCCCGAGTGAGATCTGACTTCCGGCCCGATGGTGATAGGCCCCGAGGGGGACTGTGGTTCGTCGCTGTCGACGACCTTGAGACGACCTATCGCCTCTTCGATCGACATCGTGGAGAGATCCAGCATAGACTCGATCGAACGAGCGATCTGCTTGTACTTCTTGGGGATGCAACGGAAAAGCTTCTGGACAGCTCTCTCCTCGTCGTAGGTGTCGTCGCCGAACTGCACCAACTTTTGCAGCATAGTGTTGAGACGGAGAGCAAAGTCATCAACGTCCTCACCTGGCTTGAAGGCCAGGTTTTCCAACTCCCGCGGCGCCTGCGGGGTGGTCTTGGCGCGCGATCGGCCGCCGATGCGCGTCGCAATGATGGCATCCCAGGCCTCCTTGGCGATTCGCTTTTTGGAAAGCGAGAATTGCATCTCGGCGTAATCAGAGCTATGAGTGCATCCGGCGCCGTCGATCCTCGTAATGTAATCGACGCCGTCTGCGAATCGCTTCCCACATGTGCCGCACCTGAAGCCGTACCTACATCACCGTAGCCCACTCGACGTAGTTGGTCTTGGTGAGGGTAGTCCTTCCACTGCCAAGACCGACGTCCCTGACAAGGGCCTGGATCCCGCGGTGACCATCGTCTGCAAACCGGGAGGAGAGCGCGCCGCTGTAAGGGCCGCGATCTCCGTCGACCTAACCGCCCGTCGGGGCGCTATTAGCGCGTCCCGCTGTCTGGCCGCCACCGCGCTCATGGGTTTGCGCGACGCTTGTTCATGCCGTCGTCGCCTGTTGCCTCCCTCGCGCTTGAGCCCGCGTCGGTGCCAGTCGGCAGAGCGGCTGGCTGGAGCTCTTCTTGCCTTGAGCCTCGAAACTCTCTTCTTGCCGCATCTGTGCATCCTCTGCTTCTTGCTTCCGCCCGGCCCTTCTTGCGCCTTGATTCCGCCGCCGTCGGCCTTGCCGCTGCCGCTGCGATCTCTGCTGCTGCTCGCTCGCATGATTCTCTGCCCGCGGCAACCTCGGCCTCTGCCGGTCTGCGCGCACTCAAAGGCGACCGGCCCAGGCTTCGCCGGACATGGCGTGGGGGTCATTGCGAGGAAGAAGTCGCCTCGAACGAGCTCTTGCTCATTTATTCGAAAGGTGAAGGTTGAGCGAAAGCAATTTGTTATTCTTTGCCGCTAGCTGAGAGCAAGGGGGAGCGTGGGAAGGAGATGAACAAGAAATATTTAGGCTACAAGAAAGAACGGCTCTGATACCACTTGTTAGTAGCACAATTCTTACTATCATTGAGATAGGATGACAATAGGAGTTGGGGCAATTTTTTTGGTTTATTTCTCACACAATGCCATACCAACCTGAGGGGTTGGGGTTACATATTTATAGCTGCCAGGGCAGCCAAGCATATGCTAAGATGCTAGTCTAAGATGCCGTCCTAAAGTAGTCTAAGATGCTAGTTTAAGATGCCGTCCTAAAGTAGTCTAAGATGCTAGTCTAAGATGCCCTAAAGCTGCCTACAAAGACCAAAGGACAAAGACCAGACCACAAGGACAAAGACCACAAGGACAAGGACTTATTCCATCAACATCATCATGATCTTCAGATGCCTTCTGTTGAGCAACATCATCAGCCTCCTTGGGAATAATGGGCATGGCATAGGGAGCAAGGCGAGGCGGAAAAGGTAGCTCGCCGGTCATAAAATCCCAAAGACGTTGGCCATGCATGTGAAGGTGCATATGTAGAACCTAATCTCAATAATTGAGACCATCGAAAATAAACGGACAGCGAGGTACAGAAACGGCGCTCAAGGAAGAACCCAGAAGATGGCTACATTTTTTTTCTCAGACCGAGAGTAAGTCCGATCGATCGATTGAAACCAATCGGTTTCGTTCCTTCCTCTTTCAGGAGGAGGCCGGCCGGGGACGACGCAGTTGGAACCGAGTCACAGGCAGCCGGTTAGAGGAAGTCGACGGAGCAGCAGCGAGGGCGTCAGGAGAGGAAGCAGTTCGGGAGGCTAACGGAGCGAAGGAGGCCGGGCAAGCAGTGGGCGGCGTCGCGAGCCAACAGCGTCACGGGAGGCGGCAATCCAGGAGACCGGCGAAGCGAAGAAGGCCAGCGAGCGGCGAGCGCCATCGCGGGCTGACAGCATCGCGGGTGAGCGGCTGGCGGCGTCACGAGTGGGCGTCGCGGCAGAAGCTCAAGCCAGAGGCGATGTGGTGTCACGGGCGTCCTCCTCTTCCCCTCCTTCCGAGAGAAGCCAGTGGAGCGGAGGCTGGTGGGGGAGGCCGCGGAGGAGACCGGCGGACGACGTAGCGGGAAGAGCTGGCCAACAAGGAGGTGGAAGCGCAAGTACAACGCTGGTGAAACCCCAGCCCTAACCTTGCTCTGATACCATGTTATGAATAACACTTGTTGTCGGTGTTTCGTGCACCGGCAATACGAATTTTTGGTTAGGGGGGTCGCACGTTCCCTCTCCCCGAATGGCCTGACTCAGTGAGCCCAAGATGTATACTGGTTCGGGCCGAATGTCCCTACTCCAGTTCGTGAGATGGGTGTATATTGCTTCTGGGAGCAAATGGATACGAGGTGATACAAGCGATGGTGTGTTTCTCGTTGTTCGCCCGATCGGTCTCTTAGTTCGATCGATCGGAGCCCGTCGTCCCCCTCCCGCTGGTGTCCCGCCTCTCCTTATATACACGAAGGTGGCAGGTTACATGGGAGTTTGGAGAGAAAAAGAAGGGGTACTATACGCCTTGGAGTCTGGTCTTCGGTCTTGTCGTTCGTCTTGGCCTTCAGTTCCCATGCGCTGGGTTGGTAGGCTCGCTGAGGGGGTCGGCGGCTGACCCAGTTGGAGAAGTGACGCACTGCCCCGTACATCCATCGGGCGCCTGCATCATGACGTTTGACTCTGGCGCCGCTTCGTGAGGGAGCGCTCCACTCTGCCGTGTGACAAGATGATGGGACCGGTGCTTGACTTTTCGGTGGCCCTTCTGACATCTCGGGAAGGTGCTGCCTACCCTAGCACGGGCGTCAAGTCGATGAGAGCGATCGGCCAAACGCCGATCTTTGACTCGATGTCCGATCAAGAAGCGAAGGCGACCACCGGCCGGAACCGTGGAGCGCCCCGCCTAAGCTGGGCCTGAGTCGCCGAGTGCTCCGCCCCAGAGGCCTGAATGCCCCAAGGCCTACTGTGCCTGGATCGAGTCTGTTTTGTGGTTCATGGGCCCTTCGTCAGAGCTGGGCTTTAAAAGGCAACCCGTTCGCTGTTCTGGGCTGCTGGGTGTACCAATAGTACTCATCACTTGTATTCATCATTAGGACAATAGACCAGAATATATACACATATAAGCGGGTACAAAAGAAAAAGCCTATATAAGGCAATATCTATACAAGGCAATATGGGATCCTAAGGGGCTGTTTGGTTCATAGCAAAACATTGCCACAACTTGCCATGCATTAAGTTAGGCAAGTTTGACTGAGTTAGGCATCCGTTTGATTCATAACCACACTTGTAGCAAGATTCTTTCTAGTTTTCCAAGTCCCACGCGTCATTAACTCAAAAAGTGTGGCAAATTTCATTTTACTAGTTAAAGTGTGGCTTCAATTTTGATGACCTAACATTAGGCAAGTTTGGCCAAAAAACTATGGCAAAGCATGGCAACCTTAGGCTCTCTCCAAGGATGGCCTGGAAAACGGCCTCTTTGGATATTTAGAGGCATATTCAGGCCTGTAGCCATCCCAAGGGGGTGTGCTATGTGCGCTTCTATCAAAGAGGCCGGAGGGGTTCATCCCTATATGTAGAGGCAGTTTTCACGTGTGCTATGTGCGAAGAAGAGTTCAGGCCTTGGTTGGGAATCGAACCAATATAAAGGCCCAAATCGAATGCAGGCTGCACTGTTCAGGGCTCGTAGAGGCCTGGTTTTCCAGGCTATCCTTGGGTTCAGCCTTAGTATATGAACCAAACAGGCCCTAACAATCTGTACAAGGCAACTAGCAATCTCTATACAAGACAATATAAGATACTATCTAACATATAACACCCTAACGAGATAACAGCCTTCTGTTATTGATTTAAATGTTATTATGTCTTCATTTCTCCTTAATAAAATGCAGGACCTTAAATTGCACATGCAAGAAAATGAACACAACGACTTTTCTTTTCGAGAAGGAATAGAACATGATCTCAACCTACCTGTTGAACACCTTTAAGTACAAATTTACCAAGTGTGAAAAGAATACCTGAAATAAAGATAACAAAAAGGAAAACATAACAATTAGTTTCCACACAACAGAAGTACTCGTGAAGCACAAAACTGAGCAGTGTCAACATGTCCATGTTTTTGTTAAACAATTAAAAGTATGGCAATTTGGAGTATGAATTAGCTTGCACCAGACAACCCTCGTAACATTTTTCTTGATTAAGCCTTTTTGTTGGTATATTCATTATGCTCAAGCAATGTGTTATGCACGGAATCATCAAGTGCATGTGCGCGTACTAAAAGAAAATTATTGTGAAAATCTTGTTGCAATTAAAAAATCTAGATGTTCTCTGTAAGGGTATAAAGGATGAAAACATCTTCACTATATTGAGAGTAGAGTGTACATATAAACTAATATATCATTATGTGAAAGAACAGCATGCATCATACATGATAAGAATGGGATAAATTTAACTCAAACAAGCAAAGGGGGAAAATACCTCAAATACCTAAACAATGCACAAGTTACCGGCCAGATATGGTAAATAAAGTGAATAGTGATGGTGAAATTGAGTGAATCAACCAAAAAAACTTAGGTAAGAGGCTTGAATTAGCTTTATTTTGTCAGTAACGCCATGCACTAGTCTGAAATACTCATTACCATTTAGAAAACCCCAGTGACGCAAAATGTTAGTGACAACAGCTCCTGGATGAAGGGTGTTGACTATTACTTTTGCATCTTGTTCCTGTCAGCAGAGAAACAGTCAAGGAAATCTGTGAAGCTGTTAAAATTGTAGTATGATATCATGTATTTGTAAAAGAGATCCATAAACACAATCAAAATTTTGGTGTTTCCCCACTGATAGGATTTTCATGATAACTCCCAATTATCAATTCAGCCAAAAAACAATATCTTGTCCAGACAACCATGTGATTGGCATATTACAATTTTTCCTATTTAGATAGCATTGCAAAATAACGTACTTGTGAGGAAGAACTAAGTGTGAAATTTCACAAGTCAATGTGAATCACCAGACCTACATATCGCGTGTGTTCCTCAATCACTTAATGGGAAAAAAGAAAAGAAAAGTGAGTACCTCCAAGCGGCTAGATAGTTCATTGCAATGCAATATGTTGGCAAGCTTAGACTGGCCATAAGCAAGAAAGCTGCTATACCTGTCAACAAACATGAAAAAAAAAATATTTTACAGTGATTCTTGAACACAAGTGTTATTCTTTATTATTTGTCTGTGATGAATTGAATCGGAACTTTGAAACAATTTCAAATTGATATGCAACTGATAATATCTTTAAAGTGTTACACATGGAAAAAGAAGCAATGTACTTTGGGTCCGGAAACAATACCCAGATTCATCATTGATCTTGTCAAAACGAATTCCCTCTCGATATGTGTACTTGTAGCTGTCGGAAGCAACTATCACAACCCTTCCTTCTATACCACTCTCTTTAGATGTAACTTTGATCTTATCGACTAAAAGATCAGTCAGTAGAAAATGGCCTACATACATGACCAAATTGCAGGATTTAGTTATACAATGAAGACTGAAAATTTTGCATATGACTAAGAAAAATAGGTAATGTGGTCAGAAGTAGAACCAAATCTGATCAGTTACAAGTATAGAGATTTTGTGCTCTCTTGGTATCACCAAGATATTAGTTCATGCCTTCAAATTAACGTTAGCTGCAGAAGTTTGCTTTTCTAGTTTTCTTCTTGAGCAAAGCAGCAAAGATTTAGAAATTTACATATTGTAAGAGTGGGGCATACCAAGGTAATTCGTTGCAAATTGCATCTCATTTCCATCTTCTGAAAGCTTGAAAGGCACAAATGCAATCCCTGCATTATTACTTCAAACAGAGGACAGTCACCGTCCCATATTTAATTCAAAAAGGCAAATGTGTAAAAAAGATAATCGTTGAACATGTTGGAAAAATAAAGCTTTGTAGCCTAGGTTACACAGTATTGTCATGTGCAGCATATCATTGTCTTCATGACATGGCGTATTCCTATTGAGCATGTCACAATATACTGTTTCTTTCATATCAATATATCACGCTATTGTCATGTGCCTAATGTCGTGCCAAATGCAACTTAGTCCATTTCACAGTTACATCTGAAGATTGCATGTACTTACATAAGAATGTTCAGTGGGAGCTTCAGCTCATTGAAATTGTCAACAAATCTTCTCACAGATGACATCGAGCTAACGTCAAGATCCAGGATCTCAATCCTGGCCGTGGGAACTTGCTTCCTTATCTCATCCCTCACACGTGCACCGGCAGATGAATTCCGGACCCCCATCACGACGTGCACGCCTCGCAGCGCAAGAACTCGGCATGTTTCAGCACCAATCCCACTGGACGCCCCTGTAGGAAGCACTTTCGTCAAGAAAGATACCACCAACATTTCAGACAAGCACAGCTAATCTGAGTAACGAAGCAAGAACTGGATCAATACAAGAACTAGTACTAGTCCTAGTCTCCTAGGAAGACATATATGAGGGGGTGAAGCCACCTACGGAACACTGAAGTACTGAACTAAAGCAAGGAGCAACTAGGGTATTGCTAAATTCCCCTGTGGATTCGAACATTTCGGGGACCAGCGCATACAACGAATTAATTAAACAAATGGTAAGAAGCCCTAGCAGATGAGCACATCAAGAATCAGCGAAGCACTAGGAGCACATGGAAACAGCGCATACTACGAATTAATTAAATAAGGAAGCATGTAGGTGGCCAAGAGTAAATTGGTTTTGGGAGAAGGGGGCAATGACCTGTGACGACGGCGACGAGGTCCGAACCGTCGATGCCGGCGGTGACCTGCTCCGCGGTGGACGACGGCGAGAACCCCGAGGGGTTCCTCCGTCTCAGTAGGCCCCACATGGTCGCTGTCCGGCGTGGGAATGGAGGCAGGTCAACCCAGCAGAGCAATATGGAGACGGTAGACGAGGACGGCTTTGGGTAGTGACCCCAGCAGAGCATGTCGCCACAGGTTCCAACTGACGTAAAGGGAGTGTACAGACATCTCCTGAATATTTTTATCTTAAATAATATTTAAATTTTAGATCGAAAAATTAAAAATTTAATTGTTAAATTAAATTATATGATTGGATATAATTGATACTCCTGAATCTCAACAATGACCCAATACTTCCAGATTTGGATGATTTCAACAAATAAAAACATCCGGATGTTTATCAAATCCCTTAATTATTTATCATAAAATTAATAATAATTGATAATTTATTATATTTCTATCTTACCAAAATTTGAGCTTTGGGACCATACGTCGGTGAGACAGTGGTTCAATTACCATCAACTTTATGGTAAATAATCATATGCCCCTTCCAACTAACACACACATGTATATTTATTTGAAATTACTAACTTCAGGTTATCCTCATCAATTTATTCAATTATTGCCACGTAGCGCCCCTATGTCCATTCCCTCTTCTCTTCCACTTTTCACCCCTTTATTCTTGTCACGAAAAATTTTGATTTGAAACATCCAGATGAATCAAAATTTTCAACTCAAAACTTTCAATAAAAAATGTTCGGTTTAAAACTTTTAATTCAAAATTTTTTCATTCAACCCAAAGCTTTCGGTATAAAAACTTTTGGTTCCAAAACTTTCAATTCATTTGAAAACTTTTGATTCAAAAACTTTCCATTCGAAAACTTTTGATTCAAAAAACTTTCGGTTCAAAAACTTTTGAAAAACAGTAAAAAAATACTTCCTATTCGAAAACTGTGGGAAAAATTTGAAAACAAGAATTGTTTTTAAGTTTTTTGGCAGTGAAGATACCACAAGTGTTGTGACTAGAGAGCAGGGTTTCACTTTTCGCTTCGAACTCAAATATCAACATCCCAGCGGTAACGAAATTCGCGAAATTTCGCTCGAAATTCGCTCAAAACCGCTCAGTTCGAAAGTCAAATGAATTTGAAATCTAGTAAAAAAAGCTCGAAACCTCCGAGCGAAATTCGCGGTTTTCGAACGAAAATCGCTCGAAAAGGCTCGAAATTTGCTCGAAAAGCTTGAAAAACTGCTAGGTTCGAAAACTGCTAAAAAAAGCTCAAAATTCGCTCGAGAAGCTCGAAAAACCAATGGTAGTTGAAAAAATGGGGGGAAATGTAGAAAAATTATAAAAAAAATTATAAAACTTTTTGGAAAAAGCCATTAAAGGGCAAAAATAATATTTGAAGAATTACTTCAACAAATATTGCTACTAAATATAATTGAATAAATATTGAAACATGCAGTGTGTTGTGGAGGTGTAGTCTAAAATTTTGATTCTAATGTTGCACTTATTTGATCAACTATGATTTTTGTAGGCTGTAGCAGATCCTGTAACAATGTATTTCCATTTATTTTTTATGCACTATAGTTGATTGTTTAATACTTGCATTCATGTTGAATATTTAGTTATAATATAGTTCTCTCTCAAACTAATAGAAAAAAATGATAGACGGTTTATCACTAGAGGTCTCATATAATTCTATATTGATTGTTGACAAGTTAAACAGGGGATTTTGATTTAATATAATGATCTCTTAGTAGTTTACATGAGATTTTAAAAAAAACTCAGATGTACTTTCTGAATACAGGTCAGGTCATGATTTTATGGATAGTGCCTTTCTTGCCTCATGCTACTGGTTTTTACAAGGAAATATTGTTACTAAATATGACTACTAAATACACTTCAACAAATATTTATACTAAATATACTTCAACAAATATTGCTACTAAATAAATTGAATTGCTCAAAAACATCTCCAAACGTTATTTTTTTTAAATCACATTCACATCAGATGTCATAAGGCTATTAATACTAATTATGGAGAAATTTTGGATAATTTTTTTCAAATTTTTCAAATTTAAATTTGAATTTGAGCGAAATTCAAAATGGTTTTCTTTTTCGCTTGCGAGTGGTACGAACGAAATTCACGAAATTTCACGAATTTCGTTCGAAAAGTTGAACTCTGCTTTGAACTGATTATTAGTCTAGACAGTGTAGAGGATTACCATGGGACGAAGCTTGAGAGAGAAGATTATAAGCAAAGGAAAGGTGAACCACTGCTCCAGAATGGCTGAAGGATCATGGCAAGCAATCACTGACAGGGCAACCGGCAAGCAACTTCAGAATGAAGTGGGCGAAGAAGGGACCTATAACTACTGTTGTGAAAAAGGACGACTCGACCAATTAGTCGGTCAATTAATAGGTAATGGTGATTAAACCATCACAAATAATTTAATCAAAGTGTAATTAACGTAGTTAAACAATTAATTAACTGTATAATCCAATTATCGGCCATTTTTTTTAGTAATATAATCATCCTTTTTTCTAATTTAATCACAAAAATAGCTTATTTTTATACATTAAGTACGATAAATTAGTTTATAATAATGTGTTATAGTGTTCATAGTATGTACCTGTTGGATGAAGTATAAACAATGAAATGTAAACATGTTTTGATGAGTGATAATTTACAATAACTTTGAGTAGCTAAATTATTTCTAATTAATTCTAAACACAAATAAATATATTAATAAGAACGCACAATCGTTCATTAAATTCCAACTAATTGGCCGTATTGCGATTAATCGTTTAGCGGTACCACGTTCGTTTGTCGAGCACATTCCGTTTTTGACAACACTATCCGTAACATCCCAATTTTTGCCTTTAGGCCCAATTTTTGCCTCTAGGAAATTTTTTTAAGTATTTTAGCTCTCTAAAAATTTTCATAATTTTTATTGCCAACTAAAGCTTAATTTATAATTTTATTAATTGAAATCCTATTTAATATGGTTAATTCTCAAGTATAAAATTATAAAAAATATTTTATTTGAGTTCTATATACTCTAAAGTATTTTACAACATTTTTTGGGAATTTTTCGAGCCTATTTGTTATTTATTTGGAGTTGATTTATCTTTTTTGTATTTTCTAAAAAGAAAAATCAAAGAAAAATGGTAGAATAGAGTTTGGGCCAAAACTAACCCACCGGCCCAAATCCATTTGGCCTAGCCCAGTTGAACCCGCATGTGCCAGCTTGTTCTTGTTGCAAACCATCCCACATTGCATACTGAGTCGCTAACAAGTAGGGCCCACCTGTCAAGGTCGTCGTCTCCATGTATGCGATGGACTCTGTGTCCATGTTGTGGCTACCGTGGACACCAAACCGAATCGAGCACTGCACGGACGCCGAGAGTGCTATTTAAGGTGCACTAGCACCACATCGATCTCCTCATCCAAAGCCGAATTTGAGGTTTTCCGAGCACACTGCTGTTGAAGTCTTCACTAGATTTCATCACCGTCGATAGGTATTATACCTCATGCGCGTGTTATCTTCACATAAGTGCCGTCGAGGAGGCCATTGCCGCCACAGCTTCTGCCATGCCTCCGGTCGCCGATGGTTGCAACATTCGTGTTAGTGTGATTGCCTTGTGGTTTTCTTATCGAAGGTATGACCCAGAGGTCACCGGAGTTGCACACGCCATTTGTGCAGGTGACCCTAAGTCCTAGAGCTCTGTCGCTGACGTGTCACAAATTTGGCAGCCATGTGGTGCCAAGTCAGCTGCCATGGAGGCCAGAACCGATCTAGGTAGACCTAGTTCATCGTGAACTGTTTCCCTAACGTGTGGGTTCCACACGTCATTGAGTCAAGTCATGAACCATGTCTACTATGGAAGTATTCGTGGACTTGGTCCATAGACTAAGGGCCCACATGTCAGCCTCTAGTTAAATTTTGGAATTTCAAAAATTAAATAAAAATAGATAATCAGCCTAGGCCTGGCTGTTAGTCTCTCGGAGGGGAATATTTCAGGAATATTATTCTTTCTCTCTCCTTTTTCAGAATTTAATTGTCTGGTAAATCTTTCAAGAGTTTGTTCTCTTTTATATGAATTCGATTGAGTCTGTTTAAGTTTCTAAATTCATCTAAAATCAATCACTACACTCTCGCATGTTTTATTTGATTTTTGGAGTCAGTTTTCTCTCTATTTTATATTTATTTTGTTTTTCACCTTCATTCCATTTAGACGTTGAAGTGTTGGGATCGTTTGAATGTGAAGAGTTGATTCAAATTCAATGTCAAGATCAAGATCATGATTTGTTTCAAGGCAAGTTGTCCTTTAATCATGTTGAACCCTGTTTTACAAATGCTATTTTGCTTTTAACCTATTGTACGTTATTTTAAATTATAATTGTTCCAAATAATTTAGGAATTAGTTATACAACCCATTTGAATTATACCTACCTTATCATTTACTATGCAATGACTATTTTATTACCCTATGATGGATATGTATTAGTTGGTTATTAATATAATACCAACATGGATGTGTTAGAACGTGCTTGGTATGCTTAACTATGCCACGAATAAATTATATCTTTTGAAAGTGCAAATTTAAACTTAACTAATGATCTATATAACATATTTTATGATAAGAGTGTGATATGTTGTCACACAATGATATTGATGGCGTGTGTTGCATGATAATCAACTAGGGTGGTAAATGATTTATATTGAGGCAAATGGCAAGGAATTGTATGCCATAATGTTGGATGTATGTGGCATTGAGTTAAAGATTTTATGCGATTTGTTTGATACTAGTTACTCATATTAATTGGAAGTCTTGCATCGATTAGTTATGGACTTATCATTTATAAGTCATTGAATTAGGCTAAATCATATAACCACATGTCTGAAATGGGATAGATCTAACACAGTAAATTACCGATTTTTGACATATGATATCTTAGGTGGTGAACCAAACTATGTGCACAATTGGAGAATGTGTGTTGCATTGGCTCTACATCTTGAACAATAATTGTTCTTAGTCTAACAATTAGTCCATCTTATTCTTCTGCTCAGTGTGAGGGAGGAATAGTGAAGCTAGACTTATTTGGAGTGTCTATGTTTGAATAGAATTTTTGAAAAATGTTGTTATGATCTTCTTTGTTGCACGCTTAAGGAAGCGTGTCAATTGCATGACAATAAGATATTGGTGTTAGTGTTATGCCCTTGAGGCAGTCGTATAGATGATTGTAACATGACTATGTTTATGAATAATAATATGATTATTGGTCCAATGAATGTATATCATTATATTGATCAGTAAGTATGTGATTTGCTTATGAAACTCTCTACTCATTCATATAATTCTGTAAGTATCTCTGATCGGATATCATCGTAGTGGACAACGATGAATTGATCAGCACATGTACTGATCGATGATCATGTTTCATAGATAATAGGATATGGAGATATCATCAATACATTGTGAACGCATGTTGGAGAACATGTGTTAGATCGATGGACCCGCAATGGGACACTACGAGAATGTTGCATTCTTATATATCATCAGTGTATCTCATATATAGTAGATGTATGATCCTTAGACTTGAGATTGTCACATTCCCTACATATGTAATAGTTTTACCTTGGGGTTACCAAACACTATTTCCTAACCGGATAGTTATAAAGGTAGCTTTCATGTTTACTATGAAACATGCAAAGGAAAGTGAGCAGTCAAGATGGAATTTGCCAGTCCAATGTAACGGAGATATATGTCTAGGCCACTCGTGTGATATGATTAAGGAAGTGCATGGCCATGCCGTGATTGAGAAGTCAATCACAACTTATTAATATATCACGGATATGAGAAATGAATTGAACTGTCAAAGGATGACATGCTTCTCGCCTTGAGTTCGATCTTTATATAGTTTGGCAAAGGGATTATTACATCAGTACTTTAATCATATGCGTTTGGGAGTTGGCATGCTCTGCAAGGAGCCGCTACCGACTATTGGATTAGGAAAGGATTTTCTGAATCCATGTCCAAATGCGCATGAACCTACAGGGTCACACACTTAACAGGCTGGGATGCATTAATTCGGATTGGATCCGTAATTAATGGACCTCGTGGGCTTAGCACGTAGATGGACCCTGATTGCCTAGGGTTTCACCTCGTGGCTATATAAGGAGGGGAGGAGGCTAGACGCAAAACACACTTTCGTGCGGTTTAGAGGTGTTTCGCCAGAAACCCTAGCCACCTCCTCTCGTTGCCACTACTGAGCGACCCGATGCTTGCACACCGACGCACAGCGTTCCATCCCCGGACGTGTGGACTGCTGTGGTGACGCTGCTGCTACTGCGGCGTGGAGAGGACGATCCACGCCGAGAACGATCCACTACAACGACGTGCGAAGGATTCCACAACTGCGCATCTAGTGGTAATAGATCTATGATCCCCTTCTTGCGAATAGCTTTTCTGGTTTGCGGTAGAAATTTTAATTTATGCTAGAGTAGCATACCGCGTTCCTCAACAATTGGCTATATCTTGTGGGTAACATGTATAACCTCTGCAGAGTGTATAACCTATTGAAATAGCCGTGTCCCCTGTTTTGGACAATGCTTAAGAATTTCACACAAGGGTTAGATTTTATAAAACTAAATTTGGGAAGCGTGAATTTGAATTAGGTTGTGTGCCAGTTTATCTTAAAGAAATACTTAGAAATTTTATTATTGTTATTTGTTTTACTCTTTACTTTAATATATTTATTGTATTCATTTAAAAATGCTGTTGTATTACAAATAGTCATGATAGTTATTTTCTTGAAATAAGTTTGCATTAGTTATAATAGACTTGTATTCTATGCACAATTTATTAAATGCTTTATGTACACACCCTTGCAACAATAAATCAATCAACCGAAGAAAAGTCTACACATACTCTAAAGGAGGAATTTCATGAGAAAGCGAGTTGGTAGAAATCAAACCTTGTTGATTGATTGTGGTATGTTGATGGATTATCCGTCGAAATTTTCCTTTCCGCTACTGTTTTCTTAGTATTTAAGCCCTGTAAGGTCTAAAAAATGCAAAGTCGACCTTAAGATCAGCAGACTATCTTTTTATCAGTAGATTTTGCATCTATATTACCATTGTGTGCCCTAACGTGATCCTAAACTATAACAGTATATACAGAGAGTTCAAATTTGTATATTCAGATCCCAACATGGCCTCCTCTCAATGACAAAAGTGGATGGAGCCAAAGACAACTGTTATGATATGGATAGAATCCGTGTCCCTGTATGGAAGGACTATATCCATTGGTGGGCGAATCCGAATTGATCTCTAGGGGTTTTCTCTAGAGAAATTTTACGGTGGATAACATAGGTAATAAAATAGTGGTGGTAGAAATCAAATCTAACCATCCATTCCTCAAGGGTATTTTAGGCTTTTCCTATCCATTCGTCAGAGGTATTTTAGACTTTTGCTAATTCGTTCACAGTTTTGGATTCACCGAATACCTGATGATCTTTAGAGGCTTCTTATCCATTCATCCACCATTCATCAGGATCATAGGATGTGTTTTACCGTAGAGGACAAATAATATAATAGAATTTTTTACCCTTTCACCTCTTTCTGAATTTTACTACCCTACAGGTGGTAGTATAACTAGATCTAAATTGATTTCAACCATTAGATTTAAAGGAATAGACGGTTTATATTGATTTTAATCCACTATAAAAGAGCTCTTTCTCTACTATATATTGAGCATTGCCTTGTATAGAAAAATCAATCTAATAAAGAGATAGTTTTTCCCCTTAAATTGTATGCGCTTTTACTTCTATTCACGTGATTGCATTGACGAGATGTCGACTAGTGGGGGTGAACAACAATGTTTTATAACACGTTGTTTGCACCAAAATTCGGCGTTTATGGTAAAATCGGTCCAATTTGGATATAAAGGTTTTCTATGGAAAAGATAAGACGACGTCAAACAAATCGGAAAGAGAATCCGTTTCTAACGAGAAAAGGGAATCGGATCAAAGGCCGATACGGATATAGCCGTCGTATCCATGTGCGACTAAGATCGGCCAGAGCATTATAAAAGGGACGGGCCGTGGGGCAATCAAGGCATCAATCCAACACAACATACATCTACTTTTTTACAGTTCCTTTTTACATCGTAATAGATTTACAAACATCCCTCTGTAAGTCGACGAAATCAACAGAGTTGCGCATCGCCGATTGTTGGTTTTAGCCGATTTCGCCCAGGTTCGATCTGCTTTGTGTTGTTGCGCATCGTCTTCTCAGAGCTGATTTCGCTTTGTATTCGGATCAACTGTAAGGTTGGTCTGGTTATCTCTTGATCGGCTTTTAGCCGACTAGCGTTAAGCCGATAATCGTTGTTATTATCGGCTTCGATTACTTATAAAATTATACCTTGTCAATTACATGTCTAATTGACTGGCACGCCTTGCAAACTCGGTGTTTATCTTGTATGTTCGATGCTAGAGACCCTACTTCACGTTTTTAGCGCACGTTATCAGTACGAATCTCTCCGGCGCTGAATGAGATCAAATAGTACACATCCGAGCGCTATTGCTGTCGCTGGAGGCCAAGCACCGGATCTAGGGAATGCCTCCGATTAGTGCTGCATCCTACTCCCGCGATCTGCCACCGCCTCCGATAGTCGATTGATGGTTCTATACATTATGTTTGTATTCATCTCACCCAGGGTTCACAATTTCACGGTAAACCGCTCGGTTTTCGTGAAAACCGAGCATACCGAGCCGGCTCGGTAATTGAAACCGAGCGGTTTACCGCCCAAATTCAAATCTAAATTTCAAAATTTCAAAAAATTTAAGAAAATTTGTTGAAAAAATTCCTAAAATTAGTATTAATTCGTATATTACCAATGGTGAAAAAACTTTTCAAAAAAAATGATGTTTGGAGATGTTTTAGAGGTATTACAAATAATGAAAATAGAAAAATCAAAAAGAAAAAGAAAAAGGTGGCATGTGGACTGCTTGGAGATGTTTTAGAGGTATTACAAATAATGAAAATAGAAAAATCAAAAAGAAAAAGAAAAAGGTGGCATGTGGGCTGCTTGGAGATGTTTTAGAGGTATTACAAATAATGAAAATCAAAAAATCAAAAAGAAAAAGAAAAAGATCATGCAACAATATTATACTAGTATATATAACATACATACTATCCGTAGCCCCGCAGGTAATGTTTCATTTGCATATTTCATTTCATTGTAACTTTATATTATACTAATATAGCATCCATACAGGTCCAACATGGCCTATACCTACTTCACAACTTCAATTAAAAAGTATTATAACGTAAATGGTGTTGACAATTGAATGGTAATGAAATTGCTACGTGGTTATATACATATGTATCTTTGCACCTGTGTGATTGCAATATTGCAATGAAAGATTATTTATTGATATATTATTTTGAAATTTCTAATTTACAATTTCTAAATGTCTAAATCATAGCGGTTTTTCCCCTCATTTTTCGCGGTTTTTACCTAAATCGATCAGTTTTTCGCTCAAACCGAGCGGTTTTTGTTTTCTCGGTTTACCTCAAAAACCAAGCGGTTTTTCGCACAAACCGAGCGGTTTTTCGTCAAAAACCGCGGTTTTCTCGCAAAAAATCGCTTGAGTTTGACCCGAATTCAAAATGATTTGAAATTGCAAACCATTCGGTTTTTCGCGGTTTTCGCGCGGTTTTTCGCGAAAACCGGTACCGCTTGGCTAGCGAAATTAGGGTTCAAAACGGCTTTGTGAACCCTGATCTCACCTCTGTCTCCATGCAAACATGCAGATCATGAGCCATATTGTCGGGTGCAATAAATGTGATGCTACATCCAACACGGACTAATTCAAGGACAAACACGCCACTTGCGCAGATGAGCCGTGTAGCTCCTGCCGGTGCGCCGGATCGATGGAGATCATGGGCAACGCACCCACAGGATCGAGCATGCACGCGTCGCGTTGTCTCGGTTCCATGCAAGGTTTCAAATCTCGTTTTGAGTTAAATCTCGGAGGTTCCCGAAATCCGAAATTTCGGCGAGATTCAGAAATTTCGAACAAAATCCGGACAAATTGCAAAAACCAAATTTTAAATCCGGTTTTTTTTTTCTACCGAGAAATCCGAGATCTCGGCCGAGATCACCGAGATCTCGGCAAAATTAAACCGGCCAAAAATTGGTCCAAAACACGTCAAAAAATTTTGAAATTTTTTTTGGATAGTCCTGACACATCACTAATGTTTCCATAAAAATTTGAGATGATGATCAATCACGAGGTTTTTTTTTAAATCTAACAATGGTAAAGTCATCATAAAAACCATATGTAAAGTCAGTTTTTTATTTTTCAAATGTAACAAATGAACTTCTAGTCATTTAAAAAGTTTTATATATGTAGCTATTATCCTATGTATTATAGAGAAATTTATACATACGTATACGGTATATACTACTCACAAGTCTATACATAATGTGAGTTGCTGGAAGAGTAGTATACGGTAGATTCTACAGAAAATAGTAACCTGCAAGCAAACTAAGATTCATGCATGGAGGAGTATTATTGATAACAATTGTCCATAGCGTATTGTCCATGCTTGCCATGCACTAGCAAAATTTATTACCGTCACTCCACAAGAGGAACGCACTTATCTCTCGTCGTCTCAGAGACTTTGCTACATCATAGTAAAATTGAGGAGTTAGTTCAATTGAGCCGTACCTAAACCATAGTAAAATTAAGAAGCTAGTTAAATTTGCTACATCCAAACCATAGTAAAATTGAGAAGTTAGTTAAATTTTATAGTGTCCAACCCATAGTAAAATTGAGATTTCATAGTGTTCAAACCATAATAAAGTTTTTCTTTGAAAATGATTTAGTGCTTAGCACCTTAATTTTATGTGTGTTCAACCTTTTCTTTGGAAATGAAAAATAGTTCAAACCACTTTAGAAAATTTTGAAATTTTTTGTGAATGGTCCTAACACATCCATAATATTTCCATAAAATTTTCAGATGATGATCAATCTTGAGAAATTTTAAAAAATTCGGACAGTATAAACCGACTAATTGAACCGACCAAAAAATGGTCAAAAACACATCAAAAATTTTAGAAATTTTTTGTGGATGATCTTGACCGTAAATACAATCAAATACAGTGCACAAAAATCAAAATCCGGTAAAAAAACCCGAGATCTCACCCGAGATTCCCGAGATCTCGCCCGAGATACCCGAGATCTCGTCGAGAAATTCGAATTTTTTGAATTTTTTGAATTTTTTGAATTTTTCGGGATTTTGAATCTCGGAGGGGTCCGAAATCCGAAATCTCGACCGAGATTTCGGATTTCGGTCCAAAATTTCAACCCCTGGTTCCATGTTGCTTTGCAACACCCATCTTATCTTCGCGTGGAATCGATCTACCCGGGCAGTGAGCGACTGGAGTAAGAACAAGTACAATAAGGTGTCAGCGGGCTCTTAATTTGTACTCCCTTCGTCCCTGGAAGCAAGTCGTTTTAGGATTCAAACTGCAGTATTAGCAAGACAAAGAAATGACGCATGTACCCCAGTCTCATGCCATTAAACGGTTTGGACAGTTTATTAAGTATTTAAGTGTTGCACCAAAAAAAGAGAAACACATGCACCCCCTGAATATTTAGCGCCAAATCAGTGGAGCCCAAATTTACAGATCACCAAAGAATTTACAGATGGCAAAATTTACAGCTAGTTAGCGCCAAAACAGTGGCGCCCAATTTACAGATCACCAAAGAATTTACAGATGGCAAAATTTACAGCTAGTTAGCACCAAAACAGTGGCGCCCAAAAAGATCACAGAGCGGCAAAAAATTGGTTATAGATCGCCAAAAGGACTTAGAGCGGCAAAAAATTACGGATCACCAAAAATATTGGTTACAGATCGCCAAAAAATTTGAGGATTCCCAGCAAAGAGCAGCAATTGGTGTGATTATAAATTTACCACAACCCATTGTTGATAGTATCAATCTTCATGTCATTCACAAATAGGAAAAGCAATTAGCCATGATCAACCTAGACCTAAACCAGCCAACATTAGAAGAACACGAGTACCTTGATCTAAACGTAGCCCTTGAAGATGAACAGGCTGGTGCACCCAATCAATCACACAGTGGCAATCCTATAGAAGAGCAAGTATTTGCAGAAGGCAACATCAACCTCCCAGGTCAGCAAATAGTAGCACTATGGATTGATGTTCTTAACACTATGGATTGATGTTCTTATCTGGGTTCATATCAGCACAAGGAGGAGCCAACCAGCAAGCAGATGATCTGAATGGAGATGAAGTTCATGGAGGTTAACAACAAAAGAATGCATTAGTAAAACTATTATAACATTATCAGATGATCTGAAATGGGGATTGTATTTTGATAGAACTTGTATTGCAATTTGTTATAAAGCCAATATGAAGAATCCATCTTGTAAGCAGCATTGGATTATATAACATGATACTATTGTAATGTGAGCAGCAATTTGATAAATGAAGAATCAGTAACTTACTAATTGAATGTTGTCTTTCCACAGGCATGGATGAAGACATGCATGACTGTGGCGTCTTCGCAGACTAGGTCAATGTTGAGTTCAACGAGGAGGAGTTGCATTAGATCTTGGTTTTTTTGTGTTTCTCCAATCTTTGACTAGTACCAAGACCTTTAGAAATATGGAAGAGCTCATAGAAAATGTTTGCAAAGAATATGAAGAATACAACCCAAGTACACTTAGTAGGGTGTTCCTCACACTACAGAGTTGCTTGCTTGAGGTCATGAAAGCTGGTGGAGGCAATAGGTACAAGATCCCTCACATGAACAAGGAGAGGATGCAGATACTTGGAATCATGCCCAATCATCTAGAATGTGATTGTCAGCTCTATGAGTCTGTCCTATAATCGTTAGCGAACTAGGGTTTTCTACCCATTGTATTTGAACTAATAACATCATTGGAAAGAAAAGTGGATGGACAAATGCACTCATAATGCAACTAACAAGTTGCTAACAACAGGATGTGTCCTTCTAACATCATTGGAAATGCACTCATTATGAGAAATGCAGTCATAATGCAACTAACAGGATGGAGAATTCTAACAAAATGCTAACAAAATGCACTCATTATGAGAAATGCACTCATAATGCTAACAAAATTTACTCGTCTGGAAATGCACTCATAATGCTAACAAAATGCAACTAACAGCATTATAATGACATCATTAGCTATCCAATGAAAAGTTAATGGAGAATTCTGCTAACAAAATGCAACTAACAGCATGCAACCAAATCATGTCATACACATGTGTCCTTCACATCCACGACGCTAGGTGCCACCTCCACGCCAGTCACCTCCACCTCCAAGCCGGCAGCCGCCACCTCCACTTCCCCTTCTTCTTCTTCATCAGTCGCGATGACCGCCCCGCGCTGCCTACACCTCCTGGCAGGCGGCCTGCGAAGGACCTAGATCGGCGGCGCCCGGCGTTTCCCGGGGCCCCCTCGTCTGGATCCAATCGACGGCGCCCTTATCCATCACTTCTCCGCTGCTCCCATCGCCCGCCAGATTGACCCTCTTCTCGCTAGACACCTCCACCTCCACGACGGTGGGTGCCACCTCCACCTCCAGGCCGGCATCCGCCACCTCCGCTCCACCTTCGTCTTCGTCATCAGTCGCGATGACCGCCCCGCGCTGCCTTCACCTCCTGGCAGGTGGCCTGCGAAGGAACTGGATCGGCGATGCCCAGCGTTTCCGGCGGCCCCTCTTCCGGATCCCATCGCCGGAGCTCTCTTCCATCACATTGCCGCCGCACCCCTCGATTTCGCGCATCTTCTTCCTCTCGCCGGCGCGTTGAAGCACTATGACAATGCGCGCCAATTCACGGTCCTCCTCGCTCATCTTCGCAGCGGATTTGGATGGGGGCAAGGGGATTTGGGGGAGATTTGGACGGGGACGAGTGGGTTTGGACGGGGATGAGGGGATTTGGGGGAGATTTGGACGAGGACGAGTGGATTTGGACGTGGATTTGGGGGAGATTTGGACGGGGACGAGTTCGAGAAGCCTCCTTTGGGGTACGAGTGGTTTAAGTGCTGCCTCCTCTATTTACTCGTCTGGTGGGACCAAGAGCCTAAAACGACTTGCTTCAAGGGACAAAAAACGAAGCCTAAAACGACTTGCTTCCAGGGACGGAGGGAGTACATGCCAATTTTGGTCTATGTGGAAGAGTGAGAAAAGAGGAGAGAGAAAATAGCTGGCTCTTATTTAGTAGCCAGCTTTGCACGAATGCATAGGTAAATCATTTATGTACAAGAGAGAAGAGATAGTTATTGCACAACATCTAGAGATAATTTTTTAAGACAGTTATTGTATAAGTTAGCTTTTAGCTTACTATTAACCTACAATAAGCTTTACTATTGTACTTGCTCTAATAGCTGGCAAGAAGCAGCTCAGTGCCGGCTACCCGCCACCTCATCCGACGTCGGTGTGAGGTAAATAGCAGCAATAATATGGTGGTCCATGCAGGTCTCAATCAACGCATCGGCCGTCATGGCGCTCGTCTCGTGGCACAAGTCTCGATGGCGCTGTATGGCGAGGAGAGTCGAACTTCTTCTCCCCGTGGAACCTGCATGCACACGTCGTTCCCATGTCTTGATGCCATGACTTCCATCTACGTGATGCTCTTAGAGCATCTCCAACAAGGCTCTTCAAAAATCACTCTCCAAAAGATATATTTGGATAGCTTTCTAAAAATTTGACTCTCTATATCTCCTTCCTCTCCAACAGAACTCTCTATATCACACTCTCTATTTTCTCTCCCCTATATTTTTATCATATTTCATAACCGTCGTAACAGTAACTTGATTTTTTTTTGACCGGTGACAGCCCTGGAAGTTGCCACTCGCTTCGTTGGATTCAAATCATCATCATCTTCTCCATCTATCTCTGTTTCCTTGCCATCACCATTCTCAGACACTTGTCCTGGGTTAGCAGCTACCGTTTTTCTAGATTGGATTCCAATCAGTTTCTGCAGTTGTGGCACGTAGGCTGTCGTCTGAATAGAGAGGTAGAAATCAGAAGGGTGGATACATTTGGGATAGTAGAAGGTCTAGTACTGAAGAGGAGAATAGCTCACCCTGCCACCAGCCGTTATGAATTCAATTTCCTTTCCTGCAAGGGCCAGAGCCTTGATAAATCCCCAGGGGAAAAAAATCAAAAGCTAAGGAGTGCACTTGTGCAGGATTGAAAACATGATATTGATGTTTTGAAACTTAGACATGTTTGACTCATTGTCATATACTCCTATCAAATATCAGCAAACACTACAACTAAAAGCTTCTTGCCAGGTTGAAACCTGATAAAATAATCTCACCATTGGCTTTACCAGGTTTCTTGCCCCAGCGGTGATGAAATAACCATTCCTCTGGAAAGCGGTCACACTCAGCATCAACTTCAATAGCATATTTCATAACCTAATAGTTGCTTGGGTCAAGACAAGTATTCTGCAAGGCTACATCAGTACAATACAATGCAGTTACTCAAAACAATCAAAAGATAGACCCACCTCTTGGATGCTTCGGTGTAGTGCTTTACAACTCTCCCTTGATAGATTTGAAGCAATCTGTAATGGATGGGTTCTCGACTGAAAAAAATAACATGACTTCAAGTTTAATTGTTGCATTCCATGAAGTCTCCACGATTTTTTGACTAATTGCACTAATACCTGGTAAAGCACCTCATCTGCAATCCAATTACCAATGCCTGATATGAAGCTCTGCTCATTTACAAAATAAAAGAAGTCAAATCCTTATATTGCAAGAAAATAATACAAGGAGCCAATTCTGTATATCGAGGAAAAACATATTTGTAGGTAATCACCTGATCAAGTAAAAGAGCTTTTATTCCAATCCTCTTTCCACCAAGGGAGTCCGCAAAATTGTCAATGCACATCGGCTCGAGAGCATCGTGACCTAGCTCGATATTGGGGTACAGCTTCTGGCTGCAAATATAATCTGAGTGAGGACAGAAGGTTCAGAGATTCTAAACAACTTGTGGAAGCACATACATCTTCAAACAACCGAACTCTCGCAAATCGCCTCTTATCAGTGAAGGAAAACTCCAAGCCATCATCAAGCTGTAAAACAAGTAAATAGATACCAAAATCACAGGACCCAAATTCAAATAAATGACATAGCTGGATAGGATGAAATTAGATTTAGGATAAACCACAATACAGTACTGAAGTAACCACTCATGGATTGTGGAACACATCACTATTTGATAAATCATATGTAACATAATTAACATGGAATAATGGAAACGCATACCCAAAAATGGAATATTAATTTTATGAAATCTTGAGACACGAGATGTGATTTGGGATTGAGATGCACGTCTTCCTTTATGCAGAGCATGGAAGCCAGAGGTTCTTGCCCCTATGGCGCGCGGCGACATGGTCGTGCCGACCATGGCGCACTCGAAGGCCACGCGGGTAATGCCGGCCTCGAGCACGACGACCTTGCGGTCGTCCGCGACGGTGCATCCCGCGATGCGCCTGCCCACGCAGTGCGCCTCCAGCGCCCGCCGCGCTGCCTCCACCTCCGGCAACTCCGGCATCCCCGCGCTCCCTTGAATTAAATTGGAGGTAGCATCGTACCAAACAAACAAGAAGAATCAGCCAGATCTTCACTCCACGGTAGTACCGTACCAGATTTGTCGCCGAATAGCTATTGGGGAACCTCCAGTGGCTCTTGGGGGATTGGGGACTGCCGAGGGCTCCTTGAGGGAGGGGAGAAATGGGGAAGTCTGGCTCGATCGGAATGGGGGAGGGGAGACCGAGTCGAGGTGGTGGCGGAGGTTGCGACGCCGCAGTAGTCGGTGGGCAACGAGACGATGAGGGCGGGCGGTGAGGGGGACGACGTCCGTAGGCTCGCGCGAATGACGGAGCGGTTGCGGATTCACCGGATAGCGAGCGGAGAGAGAATCGCCAAATCTAGGGAGTCTCTCTCCGCTCGCTAAATTTGGGGAGGAGGAAGGCGAGTCTTTTGGACACGGTTTTTTTTCAGTGATTTGGTAAAATTTGGAGCTAGGGAGTTGAATAGGGAGGCTTTTGGAGATGCTCTTACACAGCATGTGCAACACTGCCCAATTGCCTGGTCATGCACCACGAAGCTCCATCGTCTTAGTCAGTACTCCATCTGTCCTACAAAGAGTGCATTTCTGGTGTTTAAAATTGGTCCCACAAAGAGTGCATCTTTAGTCTATAGGACCCACCTGTAAATGTATGCATGCTCATTTAAGTGCTGGTGAAAACCAAAGCATCAGCATGCCTGTGCATGGAGTAATGAGGGTCATATTAGTCATTTATCTTGCACACTAATCTGTCTAAAAAAAACTAAAAATGCACTCTTTATAGGACAGAGGGAGTATGTGTATATATATCTACTCATGCATAGGGCACGCATGTGAAGCGAATTCGGTCGGCAATATTCCATTAATTCTACTAAATAACTTCGTGGCAAGTAAGTTAATCGCATTTGAATAAGTTTTTAATCTGGCAGATTAATTTCCCTGATTTACTATAGTATTTGCTTAATCTCAAATTTGGAAAATTAGGGTTTCTTTTATGCTATTTATAATACATCCTAGAAATTAAATTATCTAGGTGTATGTATTTCTGTAAAATTGTTGGACTTGATACTTAGCACATATTGGAAGTTTCATACCCCTTGGTTCATTTTTCTAGCATTAGGTCATGTTGTATATGTGCTAAAATTTATTTTTTAATTGTTAAGTAATTCTGAAAATTGCTTAAACATTAACAGAAAATTGTGAAGAATGCTAAAAATTTCTAAAAATTCATGGATGACACATCGATAATATTATGGCTCTGAATTTATTTTCTAGCAATTATTCTATGTTTTATGTGTATTAGAATTTATTTTTTGTTAAGTAATTCTGAAAATTGCTTGGTAATCGACAGAAAATCATGAAAATGCTCGAAAAATTCTAAAAAAATCTAGATAGAATTTTGTGAGCCTTGTATCGCTAAATTTATTACCCTAGCATAATTTTATATTGAAATTTATTTTCTGCTATTTAGTAATTCTAAAAATTGCTTAAATAATTAGTAGAAAACTATGAAAATTGCTAGAAAAACTCTGGAAAATGTTAGATAATTATCTACTGAATAGATGTAGACCAAGCTTTACTGATTGAAGAGTGAGGATGCAATACAATAATTTTACCAGTAGTAAAAGTTATTTTTGCATAAATAGAAATAGAAAATGTTGAACATCGCATAGAGGAAATTTATTAAGCTTGCCCTGAATGGCAACAATTTGCTTACCCAAGCAATTAATACTAAGATTAATTTGAAAGCTCAACTTTTTAAAGCTATTTCTTTCCAATCTGAAGCTGGTACCTCTGCTCTTCCCTAAGCCGCCATGTATATGGTCTTGCACTTCCTGAGACTCCATTTTCACATGGACCTAAAGGTCGTATATTTTGATGGAAGAGGACTAGCTAATATTTTTGAATTCCCTGAAGGAAAATATATAATTAGCAAAGATCTGTCCTGTTGCCAGAAGCACAACACGAATGGATCCTCCCGCGCTCTCAGGAATTTAAAGGTTGTGACAGCATATAATTTTGCCATGCACAAGTTTGTCATTGAACTAACATTATGTAACTAGAAAGTTACTAATGCTAAGATAATTGACAAGATATTATGCAGTTTTCACCCCCAATATGAGGATACTACTATAGTAGTATTATCATGCTAATTACCAGAAGTACTCCGAGCTTACATGTATTTTGCTAGAAGCAGAAAAGCGTGATGAACTCCTGTTGAAGAATCATCACATACTTCCCAATGGGAGTTATGTAATGCTCGAAGCATATGCAAATGCTTAGTAGGCTGGCAATAACCATGGCCGCAGAAAGGACCAAATGAATAAAGGGGATAAATGAAAGTATAGCAAATCAGATAGTGGAAGATGTATTTTATAGTGGATAAATAAAGTTAAAGGGTCAGCGGGCTTCCAGAAGCAAGACCCAACTAAATAAGACTGCAAACCCTGAATAACCCTTTTTTAAGAATGGATGCACTAGCCATTGGTCGTGCAACTATCGCAACCCGAAGCATGTGGTAGATCTTTACACAAAATCCATTGGAAAAGTCAATAAGACCTGGGTAAATAATGTTATGTCATACTTCACCGTACGACTTGTTGTTTACACGGATGCAGAAAAGTATGACGATATGGTTCTTAGAATTATTGAGTTCGAGAAGTCCCAGAATGACGTATACGACTCATGGAGACCTAGATTAGTTTCCTAAGTATTCTTTCACCCTGCTAATCGATGTCACATATTCCTTATAAGTCTCATCATCAGTTTAGTCTTAGTTCCTGATGAACATTTGGTCTACGCTCCTGTTGAGCGATTATCATTTAAAATTGAATAAATGCCTATTTCCCAAATACATGATTAAATATGCTATGTTTGTTCTATATTCTACAATTTGTTCCTGATGCAACAATTGTTTGATTATTAAGTCATACTTTTAATATAGAACAGAGTATAATCTAGTGACGATGAAAGAAATATGTCTAGAAGACAGTTATACCACATTAAGGGCCTATTTGGTCATATACTAAGCTTACCATATTTTGCCATAGTTTTTTTTTTTTTGCCAAACTTGAATAAAGTTATGTCATCATAATTGAGACCACACTTTGGCTAGAAAAATGAAGTTTACCACATATTTTTGAGCCAATGATACGTGGGACCAGAATGGCAAAAAAGAATCTTGCCACAAGTGTGGCTATGAACCAAACATATGCCTAACTCGGTCAAACTTGCTTAACTTAATGTGTGGCAATATTTGGCTATGAACCAAATAGCCCCCAAGTGATTTGAAAATATTATGACTCTCGCCAGAAGCGATGCTCTTATAGTTGGCACTGGAAGAATGCCATATTATATCCTGAGTCCAGTCGTACCCACTTAAATTTTAAAGACATTGGTCTGAATGGTTTCCATATGTAGACAGATAAAGAGGATGGTGCAGAATACCTACTCATAATTAAGATTAATGGGTGTAGTAAACGTGTGGTTGAAAACTCCCTCCGGGTTATACTATACACATATAAAACCTAAAGTTTATGTTGCGATGACAGCCAGAAAAATTTAAAATCTGGTAGATCAACTGGGTTATCCTAAGTTGCATATTATGAGAAAATTATTAATAATTCTGTTGGCGATAGCATAAAGACTTTCCTAGATATGGAGACTTTTTACGTCCTGTTTGTGCATATGAAAGCTTATAGTTAGATCTTCTTACCTAAAAGTTAGGGAAGAATCACTGAATTTTCTGGAAAAAAAAATTCAATGTGATATATGTGGACCCATTCAGCCCTTGTCAGGCCATTTCAGATATTTTAAGGTACTGACAGATACTTCTGTTAGATGATCCCTTGTATATCTCTTATCTACTAGGAACCATACTAAAGCCAAAAATTAATTGACCAAATTATTAAGTTAAGGGTCTACTTTCTAGAAGAAAGGATCAAGTCTATTCGAATGGACAATGCTGGTGAGTTTACCTCAAAAGCATTTAATGATCATTGTATGGCTCCGGGTATTAATGTAGAAGCATTTTGTACCTCATATCCACACTCAAAATGGCCTCGCAGAGTCACTAATTAAAAAAAATAAAACTTATTGCTAGGCCACTTTTACATAATTGTAGGTGACCCAACAGCCGTTTGGGCCACGCAGTTCTGCATGCTACTTCATTAATTCAACTCAGATCAACTGCACATTATGAAATTTCCCCATTGCAGATAGTGTTGAAAAAAAATTAAGTATTTCCTATCTGCAAAAATTTGGCTGTGATGTATACATGCCAATCTCTCCACCATAGCGTACCACCATGAGACCTCACCGGAAGTTGGGGATCTATGTAGGTGATGAATCTCCGTTAAGAATTTAAACACCAAGAGCCTATGACAGGGGATGTGTACAAGGCTCGATACGTTGATTGTACTAAGGACGTTTTCCGGCATTAGGGGAAGATAAATACCATATTAAAGAATGCCTAGTCCTTAGATCCACGCACTAAAAAGACGACCTTGAAGTTTAAAGAATAATAAATCTGCAACAAATAAGCTAAATAATCTGCCAAATACCTTCACTGATCATAAGAGAGTGGAAAGATCTCATATACCTACAGTATATGCACCTGAAAGAGTGGAAGTATCCTTGAAGGATATAAACACACTCTTGACCCTCATGATAAAATGAGGGGGAGGCCTCTAGGTGCATGAGACTCAATTCCACGAAGACATCCACAGAAATAGAGTACCAAGCAAATAAGAACACTATCCGTGGTAGTGGAAGAAGCTCAACCTGGTGTCGAGAAAATCTTGAAGTGAGCCATCTAGAAGATGGTAATATATCTGAAGTGATCCATCCTGAAGATGAAAGCCCCAATGAATATTTGCGCGCACAATCCAACGCTGGAAGTCAGAACACTCAGACTCCATCGTTATGGGAAATCACGAGGAGCTGGAAGAAATTAATGAAGAAATATCCTTGAAGTGATGTAGGAGATTTATATAAAGGAAAGACTACAATTGTCGACATATTTCGCCTCTAAAATTGCTAAAATCTGGATCCAGAATCAAAGTCCATGTCAGAGTGCCAAAAGCGCTCATATTAGATCAAAAATGAAAAGAAACAATTCCGAATATGAGTAAGCTTAAACTTATCAATGCAGTTGATAGATGTAGTGACCAGATATTTATATGAGTCACTGGATATGGATATTTATATGAATCCCTAAATGAGTTACAATTTCGAATCCTAAAATCGCAACATGTATAGCGTCACATTGAAGAGATCGCTATACGGATTAAACAGTCGAGGAGAATATGGTACAACCGACTTAGTGAGTTCCTCCTGAAGAAGGAATATTATCCCTGTGTGTTCATAAAGAAATCCCAGAATAGATTACGTATCATCTCATTATATGTAGATGATCTGAACGTCATTAGAACCATAGAAGAAATGATGGAAGCAAGTGCTTACCTTACGATGGAGTTTTTGAGATGAAAAATTTGGGTGAAATCAAATATTGCTTAGGCATGCAGCTAAAGCATTTCCCAGAAGGAATGTTTGTACACCGGTCTATCTATACCAAGAAGGTATTGGAAAGATTCAATATGATAAATCTCATCCGTTAAAGACTCTCATGGTTGTGAGATCCTTTTAAATGGATAAAAGACCCTCTTTAGACCAATGATAGAAAATGATAAAGTCTTAGGACCTGAAGTCACATACGTATGTATCTTGCAAATTGCACAATGACTAATATTGCATTCGTAGTAAATTTGCTAGCATGAAACAGTACAGTCCTAACCAGAAGATATTGGGCTAGTATAAAGACTTTACTCATATACCTCTAAGGTACTCAAGATCTTTGATTGTTTTTCCAGAAGAACCAAGACTTAACCATGTTGGGATATATGGATATTGGCTATCTGTCTGGTTCCCACAATGCCAAATCTAAGATTGGTTTTTGTGTTTTTATGAGATGGTTTAGCCATTTTTTAGCGGTCTTTTAAGCAGACTTTGGTAGCAACAACTATCAACCACTCATAGATGATAGCCTCACGTGAGTGTGTTAGGCTGAGACGTGTGATTAACTATATTCAGAAGTCATGTGGTCTTAATACCGTCGATACCCCCACGATTATCTGTGAGGATAATGTTGCTTGTGTTGCACAAAGGCAAATGGGTTATATAAAGAGCAATATCATGAAGCATATTGCCCCTAATTTTTCTATCATCACAAAATCCAAAAGAATGGTAAGGTGAAAATAATGCAAACTAAGTCATGTGAAATTTTAGCAGATTTATTCATAAAATCTTTGCCAAAGTCTACTTTTCAAAGGTGCATTAATGACATTGGAGTGAGACGTCTTTGATATTTGCAGAGTTCAGAGGGAGTAAATCCCTGAACCATAACCCCTTTTGCTTGATCCTGAAGATCATACTTTATATCTTGAAGATTATGAGTTATGCACTTTTTCCCTTAAGTGAGTTTTCCTGAAGTTTCTCACATGAATGTTTTTAACGAGGCAAATAGTGTATCACAGAGTGCGAGCGCAATGTACTCTTTTCTCAATTCTTTTTTCCCACTGAATTTTGGGAGGAGTTTTTAATACGACGTGTGTATTGCACGGTATTCGTCCAAGAGAGAGTGTTATGATATGGATAGAATCCGTGTCTCTGTATGGTAGAACTTTATACATTGGTGGGCGAATCCGAATTGATCTCCAGGGGTTTTCTTTACTATATATTAGGCATTGTCTTGTATAGAAAAATCAATCTAATAAAGAGATTTTTTTTCTTACATTACGTGCGCTTCTACTTCTGTTCATGTGATTGCATTGACGCAATGTCGATTGATGGGGTAAACAACAATGTTTTATGACAACAAAAACATTTACGACAACAACAACAACAATTCTCTCCTCTCCTCCCGCGCGACGATGGCCTGCTTGATTTCAGACCCGGACCAGCTGCTATACACAGGGCCTCCACGTCGGTCATCTTTCTCCCCCGAACAACGACTCAGACGGCGATCACCCGATTCTTCGGGCCTCTTTGAACGACCGGCCTGCTGATCCTCGGGGAAATGGTCCACACGAGCGGCCCCGACAAAGCAACACGGCTGGGTACGTACCTATCTGCAAGCATGCTGGCAGGTGAATAGACAATACTGGGAGAGGCTGCAATGGTGAGAGCCGGTGGCTCATGCACCGGCAGTGGATAATCATGTACCGATCCAGAGAGGAAAGGTAGCCCGGGGTGGGGCTCCGGATACGGAGGTGAGGACTCCCAGGCTATGGCGAAAGTGTTGCGGGTCTGCATGGGAGGAGCCGATCGGGGGGCTTAAAGTGAGTTGCTTTCTCATTTTGTTTATCTAAAAGGTCAATATGTTAATAAAAATGTTGCTTAATTTGATTCACAAAAATTCTATATTTATTAGCTCATTCTTCACACATCATTAAATATTATATCGTTCTATAATGCGAATTTGTATTCTTGTACATATATGACCAAGAGTTCAAATACTCTTCTCCTTTTTCTACTGTGTGTTTGTGCCAATCATTTGTAATCTGTACTCACGATCGTATTCATCAACGTATCAATACGTGATACCACACCTAAGCAATCATAAACCTTTACATATTATTCGAGCCTACAAATTGAGGACCTAGATGTTCTTTTTTTCTTCTACGCTTTTCTAGGTTGTTTTCCCAGTTAATGTGATCATTTTTTAGCTATTTCCCTCCTATAAATAATTTCAGATCCTTTAGGAGAACATCTAATCAGTATAGACGTAAACACACTTAATTTTCTTCGAAGGACTTTCATTGCGAATTGATGTTTTCCAACAAAATGGGCTTATATTGTAGAACGAATGGGGTAGTATATAGATTGACAAATAGACTCCATCACTTAAAGGTGCAAAATGATATATGATTTGGATATACAACATACTGCATAGGGATGTTTTTTTTATTATTGGAGTCGGATATTCGGATGAGCAGTTGGCATCTTCTTATTGTTCTTCGCGTTGAACTATACCCGGTTGCTGTTTTGATTACGGGACTCGTTTGAGGATTTTGGCATTTCTCTTTTTTTTTTTCTTCACGTTGTATGGCATAGTAAGATGTTGGCCCCTTTTGGTACAGCTTTTGGTACAGCTTTAGTTTCAGTTTCTGCTTATAAAAACATAGGTCGTCACAAACACCTGGTTTCTCATCAGGTTTTTGCCTCAAACCCAAGTTGTTTTTGTGAAAAAAAGAAACTGTCCGAGAAAAACTTTTGACTAGCTTGTGTCTAAAATCATCCACCATGTCACTAGTAAGATCCTGCTTAGCAGAACTCTAGATCCTATCTCCACCTTAGATCTAAAACTTGTAGGCTAAAATAAAGTGAATTAAGTTTACATTTTTATTCTAAAATGTAAACAAGATGATCCACCTAAACATTTTTAATATACCCACAGCTCTAACTTCACGAATTTGGTGGAACTAGAAATATCCACATATTAGATGAAACTGAAGCTCCGCCAAATATTATCTAAATAGACGTACCAATTCGTTTATATGGAAGAAAAAAAAAAGAGATGATGCTCTACCGTCCCTTGAACGGTCTTGATGCCACCACCGCTTAGCATTACCCGTACCTTCCTACCACCGAGCTGCCTCAGCTCCTTCCCACAGGGATGACCATTTTATCAATGGGTTTGGGTATCCGTGAGGAGCCGATTCGATAAGGACGGGTACTGTAGCACTTTATACTTATGGGTTTTTGGATTTGGGTACCCGATAGTACCATGGGATGGGTATGGGTGCCAATTTGTACCCATGAGTACCCGATGGGTATCATATGATATGTGGGTCTAGTTTTATAATATATAAATTAAAAAAATAAAACGCTAACCCTCAGTCATTCACTAGATTTTAGAAACAAAATATGAACATCATTTTATTACTTGAACTTCTATTTTTATAGTGGCATTTAATTATATATTTATCGTTAAATTGAGATAATACATGAATTATTTGAGCCCTTTTCTATGAGCACAACCGTGACGGGTATGGGTACCCATTGGGTTTGGCGTGGGTACATATTTGTACCCGATAAGCTTAGTGGGTTTGGGTGGGCAGCACAAGTTTGGATTTCGGGTTTAGATCAGAGACAGTTATACCCGGAGGTACCCACCCGATTGCCATCCCTACCTTCCCACCCGACGATCACCCCGACCTCTGATCGCCCTACACCACCGTTGCCTCTGTACTTCCTGTCCCCGGCTACCACTAGGGGTGAAAATGGGTCGGGTAATACCCGACCCGTATTCGTACCTGGCGAAAATTCTACCCGAAAATTCGGATACGGATACTAGTATTTTTTTGTCGGGTCGGATACGGGTAATTACTTGGATACTTTTATTTCGGATATGGGTCGGATACAGGAAAGCAGATACCCAGTAAATACTCGGATTTTCGGGTCGGATACGCGTACCCGAATAATTTTAAAAATCGGGTATCCAGCCCAAGCCCAACAGGCAACCAACTCTGTCAGCTTGCAGTAATTCGCATTTTTGGAAGTCTTTCCATGCTCGAAAAATTTTGTGGTCTACATGAAAGTTGTAGATAATTTTGAGAAGCATCTTTTTCATATTGACAAGTTTTTCATTTGAGCAACAAAAAAAATCATAGAAAATCGAGAAGGGTAACAGAGAAATTCACTTTTGCGACGGACCAACTTTTACAGCATGCAGTAATTCGCGTTTTTAGAGGTCTTCCCATGCTCGAAAAATTATATGGTCAACATGAAAGTTGTAAATAATTTCGAGACAAATCTTTTTCATGTTGACAAGTTTTTCATTTGAGCAACAGAAAAAATCATATATATGGTGCTATATATATTGTATGGACTGCTATTTGAAGATGTCCTATGTTGTATACTTGTCAATTGTCATGTGCTAGTGCTATGTTATATGGTTTATGCTTTTTAACGCGTTAGTTCGACCGTATGTTTTGTATGATTTGTGTCGGTATATGCTTTGGTTGGATTATTTTTATCATAAATTTTAATGCTACACAATTCACATACTATCCGACCAATTACCTGATATCCATATTATGCCCATCTGTATACTATCTGGTACCTATTTTCTACCCTTTTATAGATACCCGTTACTCGTATCTGTATCCGTACCCGATTTTTAACTATCCGTATGCGATCCGTATTCGAGTAAAAATAATTAAGGTAGGATACTGTTCGCGCTAAAAACGTGAAGCGGGGTTTCTAGCCTCGAACACACAAGACAAACACCGAGTTTGCAAGGCGTGCCAGTCAATTTGACCTGGAATTGACAAGGTGAAGATAGTAAGCAATCAAAGCCGATAAAAACGAAGGTTATCGGCTTGACACTAGTCGGCTAAAAGCCGATCAGGGGGATAACTAGATTAACCTGGCGGTTAATCAGGATACAAGGTAAAAATCGGCTTTGAGAAGGCGATGCGCAACAAAACAAAGCAGATCGAACCTGGGGTGAAATTGGCCAAAACCAACAATCGGCGATGCGCAACTCTGTTGATTCTGTCGACTTGCAAAGAGGTTTGTAAATCTAAAACGATGTAAGAAGGCTTGTAAAAAGTAGATGTATGTTGTGTTGAGATTGATGCCCTTTCTTCCTCCCGGTGTCCCCTTTTATATCACCCTAGCCAATCGAGTCCACCTTGGATACGGTGACCGATCCTATATTGGTTCCGAATCAGTACTTCTCGATTTGGTAACCTAATCCAAGTTGGTTACGGTAGAATCCGCGCCGTGCCTCAAATTTCCAAATTGAGCCGATGTTGCTCTCACATGCCAAACTTTGGTGCCAACATATGCCCCCCGTTTTTGGAAGATAACTTGTTTATATTTCAAAAATTGCATCGGCTAACCCATTGATAGGCCCCTGAGACTTTTCTTGGTAACCGTTCCATTTAATGACGCCGTAAAAATCTCAGTGCGCTTTAAATGCAATAACTGTTCCCGCCTGTTCACCTTTTCACCGCGCTATAAATATGCGGGTCCCCTGCGGTCATTTTCACGCCTTCGTGCTCTCGTCTCCTTAGCAATCGGCTTCCTTTGTTCTCTTTTGAGCTCTTTTGAACCCGGTTGAAATGGATCCTTCTCAGGTATTTCTTTCGATTCCCAATAGTAACGACCAATTTTACCTAGGACCGATAGGCACTACGGGAGCCGCCGTGGTAACCAACGAAGAAATCCCTAGGCTCCCTTTATCGGCTTCTGGGTATAATATAAAGGAGTGGGGGAAAAGCTTCAAGGCTTGGCCCACGGCACTCAGGGGTTGGAGGTCGTGGTACATCAGAGTGTCGACCCAAAAACGGGCGGAATGGGAAAGACTAGGGATATGCGAGTGTCTTCCTCTTTGTTTAGCCGACCCAGAAGCCAATGAACCCTTGGTAGCCTCAGCCAGTTACTTCTGGTCTGACTCCTTCAACGCCTTCCTCTTCCCAACAGGTCCCATCGGCCCAACTCTTCTTGACGTTGCTCAGCTCTGCTGTCTTAGGCCAGATGGTGACCAACTATCGGCTTTCAGCGGTAAACCTCATTACAAGCTAATCCGATCCAAGGGGGAAGGATGGCGCAAGTATATTCAAAATAACAACAAGGTTAATGGGCTGGTGTCGGATGAAGAACATGTTGACTTCCTCAATCTTTGGCTCGATAGATTTCTCTTTTGTGGTGCTTCTCTTGGTCCTACCCAGACTTACCAGCTGGTAGCCGAACAACTAGTAGAGGGACGTCGACTTGCCCTAGGAAAAATGTTCCTAGGTGCCATTTACCAAACGATGCATGTCATTAGGAGTCAGCTTTTCTCGGGTTTTGCCAACTTCGTAGTGGGCAACATAGGGGGACCTTTATGGTTCATTCAGCTTTGGCTCTACTGCTTTCTTAATCGATCCATCCTTTCTGAACCCCAAGGCCAATCGGCTTTTCCCCGGGAAGATTATCCCGAAAACGCAGACCCTCAGTATCGGTCTAGCCGATCTTACGGTGAAAAATTCATAATGTGTTCTGCAGGTGAGCTAAAAATGTCCCAAGCTGGTTTCTACAAATATCTTTCCCTTTTCCTTTCTTTGGACCGATCTTCTTTTGGTCAGCAAGACTTTTTCCCTTATACTGACCCGGCCGATTTCTCATGGCCTTCATTCCTCCATTTGGACGCCGATAGCTCTTTAATGTCCCAATCCACACTTGACCTATACAAACTCTTCATTTCTCCTTGCGTAATCCATGCCGGTTTGAACACCAGGAACCGAACATTTCAACCTTCCTATGAGTTTTATCATCCAACAGTCTATTCTCGTCAATTGGGTTTTGGTCAGGAAATTCCCTCCTTTCCTTTGCTACATTGTATTGAGCCTAGATCCCGGGTAACCAACCAAACTGCTGCAGAAGTAGTACTTGAAGTGGCCGATGACCTACAGATACTCTCGTTGCCTCATTTCGTCCTAAATTCTCGTCGGTCACTTCCATTCTCGCAATGGTGGGCCTCTATATCCGAATCACTTTTATTGGATAGGTCACCGTCGGCCATCCTTTCTTTATTCTTGCCTGGTTATCGTGAGCCGACGGTGGTCTCAGGTGGCTCCGGTGAGAGCTCAGGTTATACCAATTCATCGGTAGCTGTAGAGGTATTAACACTTGTATTTGGTAGGCTTTTCCCTTTTGGCCTTTTTACTTGATTCGGTCTTACTGAGACATTCCATTTGCAGGATGCGCCAACGGCCGCAGGTGTCCAACCGATGGCCCTTTCCAGCAGTGGTCAACAACGCCGACCCGGTCAATCGACAGGTCTCACCGAGTATACTTCGGGTTCTTTGGGTGTCCGGAGTCCGTCGTTATCGGATCTCGCCACCCAGCGCCGTCCCTGAAAGTGCATCTAGGCCCCTCATTTTGTTTTGGTGATTAATGATGACACAATTAAAGAGATCTAACATTTCAAACAAGAATAATGCAGATCTTGAGATCATATCAAGCTCGAAATAAGATTGAACGCTCCTACATACTTTAAAATTCAAGAAAACGGCATCAAGACGAAGACTTGTAATTTCTATTTTGATTTGAATCTTAAGGATAGCCGTACTATTAAGAGGATACTACGGAAAATCGTTTTTAGGATGTGCATGTGCTCAAGGTCAAAACATGCATACAAACTAGCACTCAAATACTTGCATTTTCCAAAAACAGGAATTCCAACCGAGCCATCTAACTCGGAGAGTCCGGACATTTAGTCCGGAGTATCCGGACATTTTGTTCGGAGTCTCCGGGTTAACCCCTTCGGCCAAAATTCGAATTCCAGAGAGTCCGGAGTATCCGGACATTTTGTCCAGAGAGTCTGGACCATCTGGAGTATCCGGGTTAATTGTTCGGAGTCTCCGGACAGTTCAAAAAGGGGAATAACGGCTAGTTTTCAAAAAGGGTATTTAAAGCCACCACTCCCCTCCAATGGTTAGAATCTCTATTGAGCTCATTTAAAGCAGCATTCAAGCCATTCCTAACCTCTTCCAAGCATTCAATAGAGCTCATACTTCCTCCCACCATTAGATTTGTTGTTTGATCCTTTTGGTGTGGTGAGGAAGAAGAAAAGTGCTAGGTGCATTCATTTCTAGTCCTTGAGCACTAGTTCATCCTCCAAGCAATCTCCCGTGGTGTTATTACCCTTGGAGGTTGAAGGTCTCCTAGACGGCTAGGGGTCACCGGGAGCGACCGACGCTTGTGGTGTGTCCCAGTCGTTTGTGAAGGCGAGTCTCGCCTCCGAAAGGAAAGAGACAAGAAGTGAAGCCGGCGAGTGCATTTGTGCAACACCGGGAGGAAAGCGGGTTGAAAGAGACCTCGGCTCAAGTGCGACCGAGCCACCTCAACGGAGACGTAGGATTCCCTTTAAGAATCCGAACTTCGGTGAAAAATCGCGTCTCTCTCTTTCTCTTTTTCTTCCTAGCTTAGCTTGTGTGGATTTGTCTTTGTAAAGCTTGGATCTAGCTTGTTCTTAGCTTTAATTCAAATACATACTAGCCTTTGATCTAGGTTGCTCTAGCATTTCATTTGTTGTTATATCTTGTGCTAGATAGAGTAACTTTAGTTGCGTTCCCGAGCCAGCTAACCCGGAGTATCCGGATAAAATACCGGACACTCCGGACAACCCGGAGTATCCGGATAAAATACCGGACACTCCGGACAACTCGGAGTATCCGGATAAAATACCCGGAGACTCTGGATTGAACTGCTCGGCCAGTGTTATTCCGCTGCGATTTTTTAATCCGCCTATTCACCCCCCCTCTAGGCAACATCTTCGGTCCTTTCAATTGGTATCAGAGCCAAATCTCCTTTATTTTGGCTTAACCGCTTAGAGAATCAAAGATGTCGGAAATAGAGAAGGTTACCGAAACCCATGGCCAAGAGAAGGCCACGGGTTCCGGTATAGGGGTTGCAATTCCTTTAGATTATTCCTCTTTTGGAGTCTCAAACTCCTCATCTTATGTCTCCGTCTCGTCCGGCCGAGCGCCTCATTTCGATGGCACTAGCTATGCGGCATGGAAACATAAGATGAAGATGCATTTGAGATCACTTCATCCTTGTATTTGGAAGATTGTTGAAACAGGTTTTAAGCCCGCCAATCCCAACAATCTCACCTCCGAAGAAGACAAAGCTCAACACTTCAACGACTTGGCCGTCAATGCCTTGTTCAATGCCTTAAGTGATTCGGAGTTCAACCGAGTAGATGGTCTTGACAACGCCAAGGACATTTGGGAAAGGTTAATGGTAACTCATGAAGGTGTGTCAAGTGTCCGTGAATCCAAGATCGAGCTTATCATTGGAGAATTAAGCCGATTCACTTTGGAAGGAGAGTCTTACACAAAGATGTTTGACCGCTTAATGGTGTTGGTGAATCAAGCTAAGGGACTTGGAAGCACCGAGCTCACCGACAATGCAATTGTTAAGATCATCCTCCGAGTGATCACTCCCACCAACCGCAATCTCGTTCAACTCATTCGCGACCGACCAAACTTCGATACACTCACTCCTCATGATGTGATTGGCCGGTTGATGATGGATGAGATGATGGTCAAAGAAGCGGAGGTGGTGGAGGAGCTCAAGTCTGGCAAGAAGAAGGGTATCGCTTTGAAGGCCGTCAAAGTAGCTCAAGAAGTGGAGGAAAGTTAAAGTGATGAAGAAGAATCAAATGGGCCGCTCACAAATGAAGACATGGCCCTTCTAGTAAGAAGATTCAATAAGTTCTTGAAGAAGAAAGGCTACAAGCCGGGAAGCCATTCCAAGAACTTCGGCAACAAGTCAAGAGGGAGACACTGAACAAGAAAATGCTATGAGTGTGGTGAACCCGACCATTTCATTGCCGAGTGTCCGCACAAAGAAAAGAAGGAAGAAAAGCCGTACAAGAAAGACAAGTATCGGAAGAAGGACAAAGACAAGAGCAAGAAGTACAAGGGCAAGGGTCACGCTTACATCGGCAAGGAGTGGAACTCCGACTCCGACTCCGAGTCCGAGTCCGAGTCCAACTCCGACAATGAAGGAGGACTTGCCACCGTCGCCATTGCTACTCCACCGACAAAGTCGAAGAGCCTCTTCGACAACTTGAGCGACGGAGATGAAGATGCGCCGATATGCCTTATGGCAAAGGGGCACAAGATATCATCTAAAAGTCCTATTCATTCCATTGTTGATTATGGCTTAGATGATTGCGATGATGCTAGTGATGATGAGGAAGTAGCATTTAAGTCTATGAATGATTTTGATATTAAGAAATTAGACTTGCTACTTAAGGATATTGAAAGATTGGAGGAGGTTGTTGAGCAAAAGGAAGCTATTCTCGAAGCTCAAGAAGATCTCCTTATTTTTGAAAAGGAGAAGAACCTTGAGCTAGAGAAGAGCTTAGCCTTTGAAAAGAAAAAGAATGAGGACTTGGTCAAAAGCTCAAATTTGACCAAGAATGAAGTAATTAGTCTTGAGATCACCAATGCTTCACTCTTAGAGCAACTTGCTCAAGCAAAAGATGCTTGCAAGGCTCTTGAAGTGAAGCTTGTTGATCTCTCGAATAAAGCTTCTACCTCAATCAACAACTCCAATATTTCATTACCTTCAACAAGCAACGGTTGCGCTAGATGCTATAATGTTGATGTTGCTACTTGTCCTACTAACCGTGAGACTTTGAAAGTCTTGCTCATGAAAATGAGAAGCTTAAGGTGATGCTTGAAGATGGACTTCAAAAGTCCTACAAGGCTAGCAAGGGTTTAGAGGAGTATCTCGGTAAGCGCCAAGGTAATCCTAAGAGGTAAGGGCTTGGATATGTTCCGCCAAAGGGCAAAAAGAGCAACATTATGGTTGCTCCTTTAAGCGAGCCTATCCACTTTGTAAAAAGTGAAGGAACATCCAAGCACAAAGCTCACTCCGAGTTCTTTGCTTCTTATGTACTTAAAAAGACTAACCTTGGTTGTGTAGTTGCTTATCATATTGGGTGTAAGCCGAGAAATACTTCTTTTGTTCGTTCTATTTGGGTCCCAAAATCGCTATTTGCTAACGTGCGCAGACCTAACCAAGTTTGGGTACCAAAGAGCAAAAACTAAATGTCCTTTTGTAGGCCTATGTCTCCGGTGGAACAAGTTGGATTTTGGATAGCGGATGCACGCATCACATGACTGGAGAAAAGGCAATGTTCGCGCATTTGGATGTGAATGGATCAAATAGCGAAAGTATTGTCTTTGGAGACAATGGAAAAGGAGAAGTAATTGGGTTGGGTAAAATCTCTATCTCAAATGATTTCCATTTAAGTAATGTTTTACTTGTCGAATCATTAAGCTACAATTTGTTGTCCATTGCACAATTGTGTGAAGCGGGCTACAATTGTTTGTTTAATAAAAGGGTGTGGAAGTCATTAAGAGGCTTGATGGTTCAATAGCCTTTAAAGGGCGTTTGAAGGGTAAGATCTATCTCGTAGACTTCAATACGGATAGAATTAATCTTGAAACGTGTTTATTGGCTAAATCTAGCATGGGTTGGCTATGGCATCGCCGGTTAGCCCATGTCGGTATGAGGAACCTTCACAAACTCATTAAAGGCAACCACATCCTTGGACTAACCAATGTTGTCTTTGAGAAAGATAGGGTTTGTAGCGCTTGTCAAGCGGGCAAGCAAGTTGGTGCCTCCCACCCCGCCAAGAATGTAATGACGACCTCAAGACCGTTGGAAATGCTTCATATGGATCTTTTTGGTCCGGTCGCCTACATAAGCATCGGGGGAAGTAAGTATGGTCTAGTAATTGTAGATGATTTTTCTCGTTTCACTTGGGTATTTTTCTTGCATGACAAGGGAGAAGTCCAAGTGACATTGAAGAAGTTCATGAGAACAGCTCAAAACGAGTTTGAAGTGAAAATCAAGAGAATTCGGAGCGACAATGGTACCGAGTTCAAGAACATTGGTGTGGAGGAGTTTCTCGATGAAGAAGGAATCAAGCACGAATTATCGGCTCCCTATTCTCCTCAACAAAATGGGGTGGCCGAGAGGAAGAATCGAACCCTCATCGAGATGGCGCGGACGATGCTTGACGAGTACAAGGTTTCCGACAGCTTTTGGGCGGAAGCCGTCAATACCGCATGCCACAGCACCAACCGCCTCTACCTCCACAAGATCTTGAAGAAGACGGCGTACGAGTTGCTCACCGGCAAGAAACCCAATGTTTCCTACTTTTGAGTCTTCGGGAGTAAATGCTATATCCTTAACAAAAGAGCTAAGTCTTCTAAATTTGCTCCTAAAGTAGATGAAGGTTTCTTACTTGGTTATGGGACTAATGCTTATGCGTACCGAGTTTTCAACAATACCACCGGTGTGGTTGAAATCTCGCGTGACGTAACTTTTGATGAGACTAACGGTTCTCAAGTAGAACAAGTTGATCGTGCCATGATTGACAGGGAAGAACCACCGTGTGAAGCTATCAAGAAATTGGCAATTGGGAAGGTAAGACCTCAAAATCTGGAAACTCACCCGAGAACCCCAACCCGGAGTATCCGAACTGGTCCGGAGTCTCCGGGTCCAATACCGGAGTCTCCGGATGGGATTGGCTCAGGTGATGTTCCCTCCTCGTCCAAGCAAGCTCAAGATGGTTCGAACGCATCCCAAGATGAAGAACCCATCCAAGCTTCAAATTCAAATGTACCTCACCCAAGAGTTCATCAAAGTATTCAACGAGATCATCCGGTCGACAATATACTCGGAGACATTCACAAGGGAGTATCTACTAGATCTCGAATTGCAATTTTTTGTGTATTTTCCTGTTTGTGTCTTCTCTTGAGCCTCTTAAGGTAGAAGAAGCACTTGATGATCCAGATTGGGTGATGGCCATGCAAGAGGAGCTCAACAACTTCAAGAGAAATCAAGTCTGGGAGCTTGTCGAAAGACCAAATCAAAACGTGATCGGCACAAAATGGGTCTTCCGGAACAAGCAAGACGAGAATGGAATCGTGACAAGGAACAAAGCTCGATTGGTTGCTCATGGGTACACTCAAATCGAAGGTTTGGATTTCGATGAAACATATGCTCCAGTAGCTAGGCTTGAATCTATTAGAATATTACGTGCCTTTGCTACTCACCATGATTTTAAGTTGTACCAAATGGACGTGAAAAGCGCCTTCCTAAATGGACCACTCTCCGAGATGGTCTATGTCGAGCAACCACCCGGGTTTGAAGATCCAAGACATCCGGACCACGTCTACTACCTTCACAAGGCACTTTATGGACTTAAGCAAGCACCAAGGGCATGGTTCGAATGTCTACGAGATTTTCTTCTAGAACAAGGTTTTGTAGTCGGAAAGGCCGACCCTACTCTCTTTACTAAGCATATTGATAATGATTTATTTGTATGCCAAGTGTATGTCGATGACATTATATTTGGATCTACTAATGAACATTTGTGTAAAGAGTTTAGCAAAATCATGACTAAAAGATTCGAGATGTCCATGATGGGAGAGTTGAAGTTCTTCCACGGATTTCAAGTTAAACAACTCAAGGAAGGAACGTTCATTTGCCAAACCAAGTACATCAAGGACATGCTCAAGAAGTTCGGAATGGAGGACGCCAAGCCTATAAAGACGCCTATGCAGGCCAACGGGCATCTAGACCTCGACAAAGAAGGTAAACCGGTAATCCAAAAGGTATATCGTTCGATGATCGGTTCTCTCCTTTATCTTTGTGCATCTAGGCCCGATATCATGCTTAGCGTTTATATGTGTGCACGTTTTCAAGACGCTCCAAAAGAGTGCCACATGGTGGCCGTTAAGAGAATTTTAAGATATTTAGTGCACACTCCTCATTTTGGACTTTGGTATCCGAAAGGATCTTCCTTTGAATTAGTTGGCTATTCCGATGCGGATTATGCCGGTTGTAAAGTGGATAGGAAGAGTACCTCGGGGACTTGCCAATTCTTGGGTAGGTCTATAGTCTCGTGGTCTTCCAAGAAACAAAATTCCGTAGCCCTATCCACTGCCGAAGCCGAATACATAACTGCCGGGAGCTGTTGTGCCCAATTACTTTGGATGAGACAAACCTTGAGTGATTATGGCTTAACCTACAAAAGTGTTCCTCTTTTGTGTGACAATGAGAGTGCCATAAAAATTGCCAACAATCCTGTCCAACAATCCCGTACAAAACACATAGATATTAGCCATCATTTCCTAAGAGATCACGCAACCAAAGACGAAATTGATATCCAACATGTGAGCACAAATGATCAATTAGCCGATATATTTACCAAGCCCCTTGACGAGAAAAGGTTCTGTGAATTGAGAAGTGGTCTAAATATTTTAGATTCTCGTAACGTGGCTTGATATGTGCTCACATATTGTTTGTTGAATGAAAAATGAATTTCAAAACATTATTCATCTTTTTCTTTGAATTTATCCTGTATTTTTGGCTCTTGATCCTCTGATCTTGTCATTGCTACCATGGCTTGTTTGCTTTATTGTTCGCTGGTCACATATCAAGTTGACATTTTAGGGTCTCTTTCTCTCTCTCATTCCGCCAAATTCCTTGGATCGTCGTGTGAATTCCTTCAATTCTCACCAAGCTGGGTAACCCGGAGTATCCGGTATTTAATCTGGAGTCTCCGGATCACCCGGAGTATCCGGACTAAATGTCCGGACTCTCCGGGTTGTACCGGAGTATCCGGACTAAATATCCGGAGTCTCCGGGTTGGGGGGTTCGGTTGAATCCCCTTATCCCGCGCGGTTTCTTTTTCCTCCCTCATTCACTCCGTGCCCCTCCCTCTCCCGTGCTCTCCTCGTGGCTAGGGCGTGTTCTCACCCTCTTCTTCATCTCCAAGGGATCTTGGACCCCTCCTCGTCCTCGGTGTTGGAGATCTTGGTAAGAACTCTTTGCCCTAATCTTTTCCTTTCGAGATTGGATCCATTCTTGCGGTTCTTAGGGCCTCTCCTCGTGCCTCTTCACTTCTAGGGTGCGGCTTGACTCGTCGTGGCCCTCAAGATCGGAGAATCGCCCTCCCTCACTCGCCCGTGTTCTTCGTTTTCAAATCCATTGAGGTGAGTTCCAATTTCGTGCCCTAATCCCGCGAAATCTTTTGCTAGATTGTGCCCTAGTCCTCTCTCTCATTCATTCTTGAAGCAATCTAGATTCCGTTGTGGTCGTTTTGTGGGTTGGATTCCCCAAATCTCACCCGCCCGTGCGCGATTTCTGGCACATCCGAAGTATCCGGACTTTTGGTCCGGAGTCTCCAGGTTAGTCCGGAGTATCCGGACAATTTGTCCAGACTCTCCGGGTTGGGTACCTCGGCCATAATGCTTTACCCTTTGTTTTTTGAGTCGCCTCGCGGCTAATCCTTTTCTCTCACTTTGTCTGGTCAGATGGATCCTCCTCAGGGGACTTCGGGTGGTGGTGATCCTTCTTGGGACTGTCCTTCACCGGACACCCATTGCAGCTCTCCGTCTGCTACTCCGGCGCCCAAGAGGGAGAGAAGCGCTGTGGCGAAGCAGCCCGCCTCTAGGGGAAGGGGTGCGCTGAGGATTGGTCCTCCGATCGTCCGCACCACGCCAGCCTCGGCCACTCCACTGATCCAGATGTGCATCCTGCTGATGCGCATGCTACTCTGAGGGATCAGAAGAGAAGAGATTTCCGTGCCTCAGGTCACTTCATTGGTCCCTTGGCCAAAGCCAAGCCTGTCTGGAACTATCCCGGGTCTGTGAACCCGATGAGAGTGATTGACTACCGGACAGGGTCTGGCAAGGGCAAGGCAATAGTTGAGCACAGAAAGAAAGATCCTCTTGAGTTCCATCAGGATGAGTACGTGGACCGACGCTTCTGGAACAGATTCCAGTCTGATTACTATGAGACGGTCCTCTACCCGCTTGAGCACCCAGTGGTCCGGATGAAGACCATTGACTGGGAGTACATGGCAGCTACTGAGAATCTAGTGTTTGATCAGATTCTTGAGATTTGTGAGCTGCATCAGATCAAGAACATCATGTCCTTCAAGTATGATTGGAACAACGAAGTGATCATGCAGTTCTATGCCACCCTGTACTTTGACAAGAATGTGGATGCTATTTGGTGGATGACTGACAGAGTCTGGTATACTACCAATAAGAAGAGGTTTGCTAGAGTGCTTATCCTTCGATACAATGACAGCCCGAAGCTTCATGCGAAGAAGGTCATGACTCTGGCGTATTGAGGCATCAGATGACACCTGCAAGAGCTTCACCGTGGGGACCATCAAGGGTCTGAAGGATGTGCCTGCCGTGCTCAACAGGATGCTCAGGGTCACTCTTTGGCCCAAAGAGGGAGATGCTTCTGCCATCAGTTCCTATGGAAGGAACCTGCTGTACCATCTCGTCGAGCGCACCTACACCTTTGACATTGTCGACTTCATGTGGGAGACAATGAGGCAGAATGCGCAGAGCAATATGGCCAGTTGCAGCTACGCTCCTTTTGTGATGGCATTGATCACTCATGTCAGTGGTCTGAAGTTTGTCAGGGATGAGGGGCATCTTTCTTATAAGGTCCGACCTCCGATCGCTTCCTCGCCGCCCAAAGAGCCCCTGGTCCTGCTACTAGGGTTCGCCGGGGTCGCCCTTCGAGTTCTACGTCTGCTCCTACTGTGCCTCCTGCCGTTCCTTCTGAGCAGACCGAGATCCCGAGCAGCACTCTTCAGAAGATGTTAAAGCACATCTTCTGCCTTTGCCGCGACATCTCCACTAAGCAGAAGGTGATGAGCCAGCAGATCAAGAAGAATGATCAGGGCATTCGAAGCATCCATCGCCACCTTGGTGAGGCAGTCTCTCACAGTGACTCCTCCGGATCCTCTGAAGAGAGTAGTGATGCGACTTCTGCCGATCAGCTTTTTGGCATCACTTCCTCTACTCCGCCTGCTCCTGGAGATGACCCTGGCAGCGAGGGCTTGCAGTACTCCGCGTCTGACGATGAAGACGACGACGAGTGATTTCCCGTGTCCTCCTCCTTTTGGTGTCTTGATACCAAAGGGGGAGTGATATCTTTAGTGTCGTCGTTTAGTTGTCTTGGTTTAGGTGGTGGACTCATTTTCGTTTTTCTCTTGTTTGTCGTTTGTGGGCGCTGGTTATTCGTTGCTTGATGTGTCGTCATGAACTCTGTTATCTCTGTTATCCATGTTATGACATTGTGTTTATCTTATGCATGGTTTACATTCAGTTATTTGTGATGAATTCTCTCGGATGCAATGTTTTAGGGGGAGCTCTTGGATATTTCTCGTTAAATATGTGCATTTGATTCCACTCAATTCTTCTAATGCACACATTTAGGGGGAGCTCCACCTTTTATTTCGATATGCTAAGTCAATTTCATATTATATTCCATTGCTTTCAATTGTGTTGTCATCAATTTACCAAAAAGGGGGAGATTGAAAGTGCATCTAGGCCCCTCATTTTGTTTTGGTGATTAATGATGACACAATTAAAGAGATATAACGTTTCAAACAAGAATAATGCAGATCTTGAGATCATATCAAGCTTGGAATGAGATTGGACGCTCCTACGTACTTTAAAATTCAAGAAAACGGCATCAAGATGAAGACTTGTAATTTCTATTTTGATTTTAGTCTTAAGGATAGCCGTACTATTAAGAGGATACTATGGAAAATCGTTTTTAGGATGTGCATGTGCTCAAGGTCAAAACTTGCATACAAACTAGCACTCAAATACTTGCATTTTCCAAAAACAGGAATTCCAACCGAGCCATCTAACTCGGAGAGTCCGGACATTTAGTCCGGAGTATCCGGACTCAGTACGGAGTATCCGGACATTTTGTCCAGAGTCTCCGGGTTAACCCCTTCGGCCAAAATTCGAATTCCAGAGAGTCCGGAGTATCCGAACATTTTGTCCGGAGAGTCCGGACCATCCGGAGTATCCGGGTTAATTGTCCAGAGTCTCCGGACAGTTCAAAAAGGGGAATAACGGCTAGTTTTCAAAAAGCGTATTTAAAGCCACCACTCCCCTATTGAGCTCATTCATAGCAGCATTCAAGCCATTCCTAAGCTCTTCCAAGCATTCAATAGAGCTCATACTTCCTCCCACCATTAGATTTGTTGTTTGATCCTTTTGGTGTGGTGAGGAAGAAGAAAAGTGCTAGGTGCATTCATTTTTAATCCTTGAGCACTAGTTCATCCTCCAAGCAATCTCCCATGGTGTTATTACCCTTGGAGGTTGAAGGTCTCCTAGACGGCTAGGAGTCACCAGGAGCGACCGACGCTTGTGGTGCGCCCCGGTCGTTTGTGAAGGCGAGTCTCGCCTCCGAAAGGAAACAGACAAGAAGTGAAGCCGGCGAGTGCATTTGTGCAACACCGGGAGGAAAGCGGGTTGAAAGAGACCCCGGCTCAAGTGCGACCGAGCCACCTCAACGGAGATGTAGGATTCCCTTCAAGAATCCGAACTTCGGTGAAAAATCGCGTCTCTCTCTTTCTCTTTTTCTTCCTAGCTTAGCTTGTGTGGATTTGTCTTTGTAAAGCTTGGATCTAGCTTGTTGCTTAGCTTTAATTCAAATCCATACTAGCCTTTGATCTAGGTTGCTCTAGCATTTCATTTGTTGTTATATCTTGTGCTAGATAGAGTAACTTTAGTTGCGTTTCGAGCCAGCTAACCCGGAGTATTCGGATAAAATACCGGACACTCCGGACAACCCGGAGTATCCGGATAAAATACCCAGAGACTCTGGATTGAACTGCTCGGCCAGTTTTATTCCGCTGCGATTTTTTAATCCGCCTATTCACCCCCCTCTAGGCAACATCTTCGGTCCTTTCAGTCCACAAGTAATCCATTCACCCTTATCGATCCCTATAGATTTTGTTGCCATTTGCTAACACTGTCTTGATCAGAGAGGAAGAAGAGGCCCACCACCAGACAATCACCTCGACCTGTAGAGCAGTCAGCCGATCATTCCCCAAGCCGATCAACTACTGTGGTATGAACAGTTGGTTCTTTTGTGGACGACGTTATCGATTTCTTCCTGTGTTTTTTGATCAGTTTCCCTTTTGTCCAGCCAACACCGTCAGTGCAAGTGGCGGGCGTGTTAGCCGATATCCAAGGCACCTCATCGGCCGCTCCCGCTGCCATCTGTGGTGCCTCCCCCGACAATCAACGTGCTCGACTCCCCTGTACTTTCGTCGAATCCAGCCGATCTGTTGGGATTTTCCTTGGATGAGCTGGGTGATCCTGAGATTATGGCCACTGATGATTACCCGGCCGACGTTCAGCAGATAATTGACGCCGCTGCAGGAGGATCGGCCATCGTGACTTCCGCGCCCGGAATGCAAGAGAGGCTTAATCGCCTTTTCAATGAAGTCATGCAGCCTGAAGCCCATCTCTTAGCTGATACGCAGCCCCTGAGGACAGCCATGGCCGCAATGGAGGCCGACCTACCCTTAGAAGTTATGAGGGCCCTTTTGGACGTTTGCCACTTGGACGCCCAAAAGGAGACGGTCACGGCTGCCAAGGCAAGGATCGCCCAGCATGCTGCACAGCAAGCCGATCAGGATATCCTGGACAAGTTGGTGACTGATACTAAAGCCAAAAAGCAACAATATGACCAAGATATTTCCAACTTTAAATCGGCAACAATGAAGCAGAAGGACTTAGAATCTGTGAAAAAATCCTTGGAGGAGCAATTGGCCACCGTGACCCAGCAACTGGCTGATCTCCAGGCATCCCTCTCCACGTCGGCTTTATCCTTATCAACGCAGAAGCGTGCTTTGGGCGACATGGTGTCTGCAGTGAAAAGTCAATCGGCCAAAGTGACAACAATCCCAGGGAGCGCAGCCGACGATAAACGCGTTGTTGACAACGTTCAAGACGTTATTGCCAAGGCGGCGGGTGCATTATCGGGTCTAGGAGCTCGTCTGCCCGGATCAGGGCTGTAATTGTTTTAATGTTGCTTCTGGAACTTTTGGCTGTAGTGATGTAAACAGTGCTTTTGAATGGCGCGATTGGATCGGCCGTATGCCCGATCTGACTTTATTTTGTTATTGTAATCGGCTTTTAACCAATCCATCTTTCGTAATTAGGATCCGATCCACACACTAGGGTGATATGCCTTCAAATACTTTCCATTGATTGCCTTAGGCAGCGCGGATCCACTCAAGGTCTCGAGAATGTATGAGTTTCCATCGATCGGCTGATTTACTCTGTAGGGCCCCTCCCACATCGGGGACCATTTGCCAAATCGATTATCTTTAGAGCCGATTGGTAACACGGTTTTCCATACTAAATCGGCTTGATTAAAAGATTTCGGTGCTACCTTTTTATTGTATGATCTAGCGACCCTCTCCTTATTTCTTTTAAGCCGATCCAGTGTGATCAATCTTAACTCTGCCAGGTCGTCTATTTCTCCGAGCATTGCCTCTTTATACTCTTCGGCTATTAAGTCGTTTTGTTTGGTTATTCTTACTGAGCCGATATTGATTTCCACAGGCAAAACGGCTTCGTGTCCGTATACCAACTGGAATGGTGACAGTTTCGTCGATCCGTGATATGAAAGCCAATAAGCCCATAATGCTTCCGATAATATCGCATGCCAGTTCCTAGGTTTCTCTTCGATTTTTCTTTTTATCAGCTTTATCAATGTCTTGTTTGACGATTCGGCTTGCCCATTGGCCTGAGCATAATAAGGGGGATGAGTTGAGCAGTTTTATCCCAATACTTTCTGCAAAATCTCTGAATTCCTTAGACATGAATACCGTCCCTTGATCGGTTGTGATCGTTTGTGGGATTCCAAACCGATGGACGATGTGTTCGTTTACAAAATCGATAAGTTCTTTGGCAGTCACTTTCTTGAGCGATATGGCTTCAACCCATTTCGAAAAATAGTCCGTGGCCGCAAGGATGAACTTGTGGCCTTTACTAGATGCTGGGAATATCTGGCCGATGATGTCTATACCCCATCCTCTGAACGGCCATGGTTTGATAATAGGGTATAAAGCCGATGCCGGTGCCGTTTGCACGTTGCCAAATTTTTGACAAGTTTGGCATCCCTTGTAGTACTTGAAACAATCTTCCAACATTGTCGGCCAAAAATACCCTGTGCGTCTCAGCATCCATTTCATTTTGTGGGCTGACTGGTGTGATCCACAGATTCCCTCGTGGACTTCTCCCATTGCCACTTTGGCTTCTTCTGTTCCCAAGCATCTTAACAACAAACCTTCCATGGTTCGAAAATATAACATATCATCCAAAAACACGTACTTAAGTGCCCTATATTTTACTTTCCGCTCAGTTGGCTTAGAAGGATTGAGCAAATACTCCCTTATTTCGGTTCTCCAATCGACAGGATGAGCACACATAATCGGCCAATCGCCTAGTTCGATTATTTCCTGTCGGCTTTTGTTCCTATAACCTGATGCACATTGTGCCAGTAGGTTTACCTTATCGTTGGCCCCTCTAGGGATATGTTTTATGGAAAATGTTGTAAACGCCTCAATAATTTGGAGGCACTGATGCAAATATTGAGCCAGCGTATCGTCATTGCATTGGTATTCCCCCTTGACTTGCTGCACGACCAACAATGAATCTCCGAAGGCTTCGACGTCTCTTACCCCGATGCTGTCTAACAATAGTAACCCCTTTAACAGTGCTTCATACTCTGCCTGATTGTTAGAGCATCGGCCATTTAGCCGATACATGAACTCAAAGTCTCGTTTCTTTGGCGAAACCAGAACTATGCCGATGCCTTCCCCTTCTCGACAAACCGATCCATCAAAGTATAATTGCCAAGGAGTTATATCGACTGTTCCGACTAATGTGGCATTCCCTGTAATGAAATCGGCTATGACTTGCCCTTTCACTGACTTAGCCGATTCATATACCAAGTCGAACTCGGTTAAAGCATACGCCCATTTACCAAGTCGACCTCGTAAAATTGGTGCATATAAAATGTACTTGACTACGTCGGTTTTGCAGACTATATTGCATTTTGATGCCAAAATATAATGTCTTAACTTGGTGCAAGCAAAGTACAAAAGCAAGCATAATTTTTCTACCTGGGGATATCTGGTTTCTGTGTCTAAGAGACGTCGGCTTAAATAGAATATAGCTCGTTCCTTCCTATCGGCTTCCTGTGTTAGAACTGCCCCTACTGTATCTCCTTCAGCCGATATATATAATTTAAAAGGTATACCATGCTTAGGTGCGGCTAACACTGGTGGGTTCATCAGATAATTTTTTACATCATCGAAGGCCTTCTGTTGATCGGTTCCCCACTTGAACTCTTGGTCGTTTTAATTTTTAATAGTGGTGTGAAGGCCCGAATACGCCCAGACAAATTTGAAATGAAACGTCGCAAGTAATTAATTTTTCCTATCAATACTTGCAACTCCTTCTTGTTTGTCGGCGGCCTAGTATCGGCTATAGCTTTCACTTTGGCCTGATTTACTTCAATCCCTTTTTCATGTACTGTAAACCCAAGGAACTGTCCAGCCGACACTCCAAAAGCGCATTTGAGCGGGTTCATTTTCAATCCGTGCGCTCGTGTATTCTCGAACATCTTTTCCAAATCGGCTAAATGTTGCCAATCTTCTTTAGATTTTACTACTACATCGTCAATGTATATTTCCACGTTATTGCCGATTAAATTATGGAAAATATGGTTCATAGCACGCTGATAAGTGGCGCCGGCATTTTTCAAACCGAATGTCATCACAGTCCATTCGTATAGCCCCAAAGCCCCTGGGCATCTGAAGGCTGTTTTGGGTATATCGGTTTCTGCCATGAATATCTAATTGTATCCAGCATTTCCATCCAAAAAACTTATGATTTTATTCCCAGATGCAGCATCGATAAGCATATCGGCTATAGGCATCGGGTATTCGTCTTTTGGTGTGGCTTTGTTTAAATCTCTAAAATCGACACATACCCTAAGTTTGCCATTTTTCTTTCTTACGGGAACGATATTCGAGACCCACTTAGCATATCGGCAAGGCCGGATAAACTTGGCCTCTAGTAATCGTCCTACCTCTTCTTTTATAGCGTCATACAACGTAGGATTAAATCGTCTAGGATATTGTTTAAATGGCTGATACCCAGGCCGATGTTCAACTAACTGTCGGCTTAAACCTGGCATCTCATAATATTCCCACGCAAAGCAATCTCTATATTTTTTGAGTATTTTGACCAACTTTGCTTTATAATTGGGTTATAATTTAGCACTTACAAATGTCGGTCTTTTTCTGTTGTCTTCTCCAATGTTGATTTCCTCAAGCAAATCGGCAGAGGTAAATCCTAACCCTTTCTTTTCTTCTTCAAAATCCTCGACAGCTTCCTCGTATTCTTCTTGCCGATAGCTTCTTACCCTTTCTTGTAATCTTGCTATTGTCTTGGACTCCATCTTCTTACCACTTCGTTTGTTCGATCAAATGTATTAGGTCTAACGCTGATCGGCTTGAATCCTGACTTCTCGATGCAGATGAAATCGCAATCATCCAGGACTTTTCCTGATATACATTCGGCTTCTTCATGTGGCCAATTGGTATCGCGGCTGGCCATGGCGATATGAGCCGATGTATCGGCAGGCACAACTTCAACTGTATCATCGTTCCATTGTACCAACTTCTGATGCATAGTTGATGGTATGCAGCAATTAGCGTGGATCCAGTCCCGCCCAAGGAGCACGCTATAATTGCCTTTGGCTTCTATCACAAAAAATGCAGTCGGCAAGGTTTTACTGCCGACTGTTAATTCCGACATCATCACGCCTTTAGCTTCAGTAGGATCTCCCGTGAAGTCATTTAACACCATATTCGTTTTGATCAAGTCTTCGTCGGCTTTACCCAATTTTTTAAAAGTACTTAGCGGCATCAGATTAACTGTTGCCCCACCGTCGACCAACATTCGAGATATTGGTCGGCCATTAATATACCCTTTTAGGTATAATGGTTTTAGATGCCGATGCATGTCTTGTGGTTTCTCAAACACGGCATCTGGTGCACCGAGGCATAGATGGGCAAACACTTCTTCAGCCGATTCCTCGGTTTTGAACTCAGCGGGTAGAGTTAATACCATGTTTATATCCATCGGCGGTGTATCATCTCGGATCATTGGAGACCCGGATTCGACCGATTGATCCGAGTCACTATCGGTATGTTCCTTCTTCCTCCATTCCCTTTTTGAAACTGGTATAGGCCTTAGCTTATTGAATACCCGATCCCTTTCTCTCTCCTTTTCGGCTTCCCTTTCTTCTTGTGTCTTTAGTCATTTGAAGCCGCTTTCTTGTGACTTGCTAAGGCCTGAGGGGCACCACCTAGGTTTAGGTTCTATCGGCTTTCTGATTTTCCCAGCTAAGTTGCTCATTTCACTGTCAAATTCCATTTTGATCACATTATGAGAAGCCGATATTTCTTGAGTTCGGGAGGACTCGCCTTGTTCTGACGTCGACAATCTTTCATGGATCGGCCTCCTGTTTCTCATTTCTAGTCGATCGTGTACTGGTCTGGACAACCTGTCTTTTACCGATTGGTTTAGCCGATACATAGACGAGTGTTGCATAGGACATGATAGTACTGTTGGTAAGATCATCCCCTTCTCCCAGCAAAATTGCCAAAAGGGACATTGCCGATGTTTCTCTTCTTCAGTAGTTGGCCGATGTGGCACATCTGGCTGCCAATATTCGTCTGTCTTTTGATCCGGCCAATAGAAACTTTGGGATTGTCGGGCATTGCGTCTTTGACTTATCCTTTCATACTTCCCCAGGAGTTGCGAGAAAGTTGGTTTTGGCTTGAAGTTGGCTTTTCTTGGAGCACTCTCCGCCCTATACCATTTCCCGACTTCCAAATCCCCTCTTGGTTTCACTGTTCTTGAGTTCTGCCTGTTCTTATCGGCCTCTATTTGTATAGAGCCGATAGTAATCTGTACTGTTTCGTCTCCTTTTGACCGTACTTCAACTTTCTTAGTCGGCTTGATATCTTCTTCCGCAGGTCCCTTTCCTTTTCATGAGCATTGAACCATGTTGACTTGAAAAGGATTCACATCTATTTGCATAGCCGATTCTTCTGCGAATTTCAATCTGCCATCGGTGATAGCCGATTGAATCTGTTGTCGAAAAATATTGCAATCGTTAGTATTATGTGAAAACGAATGGTGCCATTTACAATACCTTCCCTTTTTAATTTCCTCGGCCGATGGGATGATGTGTCCTTCTGGTAGCCTTATGAGTTTTTCTTGTAGCAATAAATCAAATATCTTGTCACACTTCGATACGTCATACGAATACTTAACTTCTGCTTTATTTTTTGTCGGCTTGAGTAAAGAGCACATGAGCGACTTTTTGGAACCCTTGGTCCACTCGGCTATATTTATTCCTGCCTCTTCGTCCTCAAAAGTATCGCTTGAATTATACTCTACCATGTTTACCTTGGCTTTTTCATTACCGTTTGATCTAAATCTGTCCTTAAACCCTTTGTTTTCTTCATATCGGCTTTCATGTACCGATACGCGATGGAGTAAGTGGCCTAGATCGGGAAATTCTTGGCCTGACAGTTTCTCTTTTAATGCTGGGATCAACCCTTGAAATGCTAAGTCGGCCAATTGATCATCGGGTAATGCTACACTGAAGCATCTATGTCGCACGCCTCTAAACCTTCTGATGTAGTCGGAAACCGATTCGCCGTACTTCTGTCGGACTGAGCTAAGATCAGAAATTCTAAGCTCCATAGTCCCCGAGAAGAAGTATTCATGAAATCGGCTTTCCAAATCATTCCAAACATGAACTGAATTTGGAGGCAAATTGGTAAACCAAGTAAATGCCGCACCGGACAGTGATAAAGGAAATAGCCTAATTTTTAATCCATTAGATTGTGCAGCTTCCCCACACTGAGCCATAAATCGTCTGATATGCTCGATGGTAGTAACAGAATCATCACCCAAAAATTTAGCGAAGTCTGGTATTCTAAAGTTGTGGGGGTATGGCATACGATCTATATAATCGGGATACGGCTTCCTGTAGCCGATTACCCTTCCTTTAGGCTGTAAGCCGAACTGTTCTCTTAAAACATTAGCAATTTGTTCCTCCCAATTGACATTGTCAGCTTGCGGTGCGACCGGACATTGCCAATTTTAATTGTTTACGCCCTGCCCCCGAAGTGCGAACTCGGGTCTTTGTCCAAATCGTGCCACAGGGAGTTTTGGCATTTGATCATAATCACGGTTTCTAAAAACCAACGTATCGGGTACAGGTGCGAGAGGTTCAACGTATGGCGTTACCCTACATGGTGCTTGGTTCATAGCTGCGGCTCCCCGTGATTGTGGAACCTGGTCCGTTTCAATCGGCTGTGAGGCCGATAAACCAATGCTACTAGAGGGTTGGTTTGATGGGCTCGGCGTGCTTATTTTTGCCCCATCCGTGTGCCCATGGTAGTGTGTAAACCCACCTTTCTGTGAACTAGGTTTTAAAACAGTAGGCTGAATCGGCATCATGATAGGTGTTTGAGCCGACACGTTTACTGTATTGGTGTTAGGCGTTATGGAGTACACTGGGTATGTAGGGATGGTTTGTAATGGATCTAGTAGGCTCCCGGACACAGCCAATTTCTAAGCAATTGTTTTCACACTATTTTCTATCATTGGTTTCAACGTAGATACTAGAGCCGATGATTGGTTAATTAGTGCGTGATGCACAGATTGCTCAATCATATTTGATAAATCGGCTTGAGCAGGCGCGTATCGGCTTACCGGTTCAGATGATGAATCGCCGATAGGATTGATACTTGGGAGTGTGGTCTTTTGAGTAACGCCACGGCGTGTTTTCTGGAAACACCGTAGCATCATTTCTTCCAAAGCCGCCTTTCGGTCTTCGATCTCTTTTCGCTGCTCGGGGGTTAGATCGGCCATTTGAGGCGCGATTATAGCATCCGCGTTGATATCGGTGGTAACCGCAGGATTATCGGTTGATGACATTTTGATTTTCTTGGTCCCACCGGACGTGTCAAAATATGTTCGCGCTAAAAACGTGAAGCAGGGTTTCTAGCCTCGAACACACAAGACAAACACCGAGTTTGCAAGGCGTGCCAGTCAATTTGACATGGAATTGACAAGGTGGAGATAGTAAGCAATCAAAGCCGATAAAAACGAAGGTTATCGGCTTGACACTAGTCGGCTAAAAGCCGATCAGGGGGATAACTAGATTAACCTGGCGGTTAATCCGGATACAAGGTAAAAATCGGCTTTGAGAAGGCGATGCGCAACAAAACAAAGCAGATCGAACCTGGGGTGAAATCGGCCAAAACCAACAATCGACGATGCGCAACTCTGTTGATTCCGTCGACTTGCAGAGAGGTTTGTAAATCTAAAACGATGTAAGAAGGCTTGTAAAAAGTAGATGTATGTTGTGTTGAGATTGATGCCCTTTCTTCCTCCCGGTGTCCCCTTTTATATCACCCTAGCCAATCGAGTCCACCTTGGATACGGTGACCGATCCTATATTGGTTCCGAATCAGTACTTCTCGATTTGGTAACCTAATCCAAGTTGGTTACGGTAGAATCCGCGCCGTGCCTCAAATTTCCAAATTGAGCCGATGTTGCTCTCACATGCCAAACTTTGGTGCCAACAGATACAAAATCACCTACTATCCGTCGTATCCGACCCGTTTTCACCCCTAGCCGCCACCCCTATCCTCCACCTCACCGGCCGCCGAGGTAACTATCTCCTCTCTTCCCCATTCAAATCCGAGCGTCTCCTTTTTCTATTTGTGTTTGGATCTCAAACATATGTGCGTACGTAGATAAACTCTTCTTCATTAACGGAAGGGTTCCTATAGGAGTCTCCAGTTATAATAAAGATAAAGAAACTATGGACGTGGTCAAAGATATTTTTGTACACGTAATTCTAGCTTCAAGCCCTTACATTAAATTAGCCATTTCGTTGCATACTTCATCCAATTTTGTACTTCAGAAGTCCATTTCGTTCCAAGTTCCAACCTATGCATGCTGTGCTGGAATCGTCCATCAAATGGAGAAACAGGCATCTAAATTTCCACCCAACTGGCAATCCATGCAGACTCGGCAAACACAGTGTGTGCTTACGTTTGAATTATCCGATTTTTGACTGCATTGTCATTAGAATCATACTAAACTAGTAATGTGTATGCCTCGGCGATCGCAAGGAAAGTCCACAACAAAAAAAGATGAAAGTTCACAGCAGGCGACAACACATAAATTAGTTCGAATTCCATCCTCACACGGCAGGCAGGCTGACGAGATATGATCGACACGCCAATAGGAGATGGAAAATGAGACACACCAATAGAACTTTAGCAAGTATAAACATCGCTTCCGAGTTGACAACTCCATGTATGCCGAAGATGAGTTCAGCAAGTATAAACTTTTATCCCGTTCACAACAAATGACCTGATGTAATTGTCTTGTGGGCTTCAGGTCAACCACAAAGTTGTCAGACAACCATGACTATGAGCTCGGGCAAATGATGCGTGCACTGACGATATGTAGTGGAGGAATATACTGATCGGACTTTGTGTAGTACTGTAGTTGTTATAAGTAATGATGGGCTTGCACTTACCAAGCTCCCAACAAAAGCAACAGAGCAGAGCAGCAGCCACGCCTCAAGTCATATCTACACCTTCCCATACTGAATCAGATCAACACCGAGACCCGGAGCTGGATTTCTCTGATAATCCCTGTTTACTTCGTTGTTTCTTGCTGCCATGAGACAGAGTTGTGATAGTTCTTCTGATCACCACAACATATCGCTTCTACGTGTTTTCGGTAAGCTTCTTCTCTCCTTTCCTTTGAGACTTTAAAAGATGAGGTTTGCAAGGGAGAAACTAAAGGATGGGTTTATTTCTCAGAACATAATAATGGGTCCAAAATGTTCACTTTCAAAGCTCTGTTTGGTACTACTGTTGTAATTGTAACCAATGATATGGCTTGTCAACAGGTCAGGGGAAAATGGTCCTGAAGAGGGTCTGCACAGGATAGCACCCCCATAGTATTTCAAGCTTGATATTTCCATTTATTACCAACAAAATTTCATATCACAGCTACAACCGTTGCATACATCGCATCTCTGTATCCCATCATTTTTATGACCGTCATTGCAGCCGTGTGGGAATTCAGATAATCAAATCTTCCCTTCTAGGCACTCTTCAATATTCTTATACCATTCGTCCTACACTAGACATAAACCAGTCTGGTACCGCCTTATTGAATCAAGAAAAGGGGGGAGAGAGAGAGAGAGAGAGAGAGAGAGAGAAGGGCAAAAAAAATGTCAACTGAAGGACGGAGCCAGCGAGCATCTGGCGTCAGGAACGACATTATCCTTTCTCTCTGCGTGATTTCTACCTGCCTCCAAACCACAATCCTGCCTCCATGGCAGGATCAAGGAGGCAAAATCCTTCTCTGGTTCAATCTGGCCGTAGGATATGTGCTGAGCATGGCCTCGATATTCGTGCCGGACATGAAGATGAAGGAGGAGGCAGCCAAGCTTAGTGCTGTCTCAGCTGCCAGTTCTCTGGTTCTTCTGATGACTGAAGAACTCACTTGCACATCTCCATAGGCCGTAAAAGTTCAAAAATGTCACTCAGCAATTGGAGACTAGCTCTTCAGATGGTTTGGCTGTTACAATGTTGCTCTGAAATAAATCGCCAGTATCCATGGACTAGGAGGGAACAATTTGCATGCAATTAACTCTTTCGCGCAATCATGCAGCAATTCAACTAACAATCATCACTGAAATTCCGGAAATAATTATAGCTGTACTTCTAAACTTACTCTACCTATGTATAAAATTTTAAGTTCAAATTCGTTATATGTTATCTTTTTTTTTTCTTACTCTTAACATAGAATAAACACGAACTTAATTTTTATACATATGTGGAGTAAACAATGAAGTACATCTAGAATTTTTTGCGGAATTTTTCATGATGATTATTAGTTGGATTGCACTATGACATGCAATACGTTCCCACACTTAGAAAATCAGGTTGAACTTTGTATCACGTTAAACAGTCAGTGTTGCATGTTCGTCCGATTAGTGTTGCTGTGTTGTGATTTATGGTTCACTTAATTAGTCTGTAAATAGAATAATATGATGTTCTGGAAATTAGGTGGCATTCTGGTCTCCCAGGAAAGAAATTTGATAGAATCAGGACCTATCCATGAGAAGAATCTTTACAGATTCTGTTTGATACAATCGAACATGGTTGCTTTGTTTGTACTTTTAATTTGGAAGGCATGGAAGCGGTTCCCATTCACTCAAACATATGACAAAAGTAAACCAGAACAAGCAATCTTCAGCTATAAAGCAAACACACAAGTAACGTTTTGAAAACCCCATTGAACCAATTTTACATCCACGGCTGTTAAACGCTTCTTCCGGTTACAAATAGTTATCATTTTAGATGTAAGTACAATCAAACTTTCAAAACTTTGATTATCAATATCTTTTTAAATATTTAACTTGAATACATGAAAATCGTGTGTAGATTTATCTTGAAAAATACTTTCATAACATTACAATTTTATTAGATTTTATAAATATATTATAATAGAAATTATTAGTAAAAAATGTGTTACGAAGACCATGCCTATGTCCAAAACGATGTTTGTAAACGGAGGGGGCAGCTGACAGCAGCTTCCAACAAAGATACAAGGGTTGACAATTTCATACCGGATAAGGCCTGGATTAGCTGTAGAAATTACTCAAGCAAAAAGAAAGGAATACAAACCAAACAATTTGCGACAGATTTCAGGAAATTGAATAGCTTCTCCTCACATTTTGTATTTACAGATATAAGTTAAGCTAAATGTGGAACTTGTACATGACTTGAAACACTACGGCATAATTTGAAATCCTAAGTAAGCTTCCTTCGAGAAATGACAACTCAGTAATTCAAAATGACAAAATAGAAAAATTAAAGGTGATACATGTTGTATTATTAGCAACAAGCCAACTATAATCGGTAGGATACATGTTGTATTATTAGCAACAAGCCAACTATAATCGGTAGGATCTGCCTCAAGCACACACCTGGTAATAATCCTCTATCATCTGTCCTGATCTCTATAATTGCCTGAGAAGTGCCCTTAATTTTGTGAGCAAACACTACAGGCTTCAAATGTCAACCAACTAAAAAGAACACTATTCTAAAGAAAAGTAACATCAAATATATTACAGGCTCCAGCCTTATGATAACCAAAGGGTAAACTTTGCGACTTGCTCCAGTGTTTCAAAGATTGAAGACTGTTAGTTCAGATGCTCATAAGATCCAGAATCACTCCAGCGGTGTGATGATCTAGTCTCCTAAATTGATCAAAGAATGAGCTCACTGTAGAATTCCTATGGGTGTATCTGTGAGCAAAACAGAGCTGAGAAGTCCTATGAAGGAACAACATCTCCTATGCGTATTCTTACAGGTAAGGGTCTAGCAATCAGACCATCCATCACCCAGCCACCATTTGAACCGTCATGTTTGACATGGCTAAACTCCCTCTGAATATAATCCAGTGATACTTCAAGCCTTCCACCTGGTCTACACTCTGAAGCAACATTGCTTGGTTTGAAGCCCATATATTTCTCCAACCAGTAGAGATAGTTAACGTGGAATAAAGATTTGAGCATGTCTTCTGGAGAAGATCCCTCTTTGAGAACAACCTATAAAACATAGGTAAAATGTTAATAACTTGTGCACTATAACACAATGATATTGAGGAAACACTTGCTTCAAGATAACTCACACAAAAGGTTCCCTTGTAATACGTAAGCAGGTATTGCTCATTTTTGTATAGATCAAATAGTGCACATGCATCTTCCTTGTTCTCAATTAATTCACTAAGCTTCGAGCCCAACTGTAACCGTTGACAAATTCTATCCGCAGCATCTTTTGCTTGTGCTGACAAAATCTTGCTTTGCTGGTGCACAAATTCAAGCAACCAAACATAGTAAGAATCATCAAAATAAAAGCAAGCATTATCATACCTTTTTTGAATTAAACACGTGCAATTCAGTTACTTTAGTCTTCTCAATCAAACAAAATAGATATATTTAATCCCGACACAAAAGGCACAATCATATACATGGACATTTGTGACACTACGGGATGTCAAAACATTATAAAAATATGAAATCGGAGTTTAAAACTTTACGTTATGAAGTTTAATCACGTTTCCAGGCCGATTTCGAGAGTTTGGGCCTTTCCGGGGAAGTTTGGGCCAAAGGAAAAAAGTCGTGGGCTTTAGTGGGAAGGTGTCTGGGCCCATGTGGGAGTTAGAGGCCAGCTTGGGCTGGTTGGGGGCGCCTCCCCCTGCCCTAGAGGGCGCCCACCCCTGCCCTAGCCGCCCCCCACTCCCTCCTCTCCCCCAAACCAGCCGCCACCTCCCCCTTGCTTTGCCGTGCGCCTCCCCTCCCCTCCATTGCGCCACCACCCCCTCCACCTCCTCCCCACCCTCCTTGCTGCCCTTGGGGAGCCCCTCATCTCGCCATCCCGTTGATCTCCCCTTCGGAAAGCTCCGCGACGAGGAGATCCGGCGATTCCGACGCGAGGAAGGCGATCGGGGAGCCCGGGAGGAAGGAATTCGGCGTTCGTCGTTCTTCGGGCTGAGGTATGGCATGGGTGATCCTTGGGGATGGTCTAGGTACTGTTCTAGAGGTGTATTTGATGCGTTTAGATCAAGGGGTGGTGCTGTGATTGGGTAGATTGGAGGAAATCTAGATGTTTCTTAATTCTTTGTTTCGGGCAGATTGTGCAGTCGACCTAGGGTTTGAGCTTTCGCGATTTTAGAGTTGGAATTTGGTCGGCCGCCTGTTGAGAAAGTTGTAGGTAACTTTAATACCTTTAATTGGACATAAAGAGCGTCCAATTCCGCCCAGCCATTTGAAAGTTATGGTCGTTTTACCGAACGTGTTCAAAACTATTACGTAATTGGGACAGAACGTAGTGTTTTGTAGATTAAACAATTTTAGAGGCCGAATCAGCTTTTCCCAATACTTAGAAAAAGCTAGGAAATTTCCTAAGCTTCGCGATGATGTACTCGTTTAATCGATTCGGAGTCCTAGAACTCAAGATATGATAGTTTGAAGTCTACCGTCCGGGAGGGACAGATTCTCTGTTTTTAGGTTTTGAGAGTAGTTTGTGAAGTCGGGGTAGACGAGCTTTTGCGTGCTGTTTTGGGGGCACGTTTTGAGTGTGTGGTATGTTTGTGCAGGTGGTGTGACCCCGGGAGTGCCCTTAACCTCTCGTCAATCCGTCGCCCGAGGTTAAGGCAAGTGTATTGTAATGGGTAGTGTAATGTATGTTGCTAATTGTGACTAGATGCAAATTGCTTACATGTTGTGATATCTTGCCATGATTAGTGCTTGCCAATGTTATGATGAAAATGGACTACTATGATGCTATGCCATATTTAGTTCAGTTTGATGCAAGTTGTTTATGTTTATGGTATATGTTGCATACATGGCATGAAAGCTGGCTCGGTCAGTGAGAATGTCATAACTAGTCCGGTAAGGTCAGTGAGAGTTATGACTAATCCGGAGCGCCATGGTTGTAAGACCTACCTCGTGATTCCACCCACGTGGTGAGTGGAAGCGATGCGTAGGCACCCTCCATCTACGGGATGGAAGGGGGAGAGGGTGCATGCCGACGGGTGTGCACTCACCAATACCGGTATATGCTTCCAGGAGACATGTGTATCGCATTGCATTGCATACATGATGATGAAAATGAATTGTGAACAATGTGCTTTGTCATGGCTATGATGTTGTAGATGAAATTATGATTTGATCATGATGTTAAAGTATGGTATGTATTGTTGTTGGCCTTGATTTAGTCTTTATGACCTATTGCGATATGCTTGCTGAGTGTTGAACTCACGCTTGTGTTTATGTTGTTTTTAGGTACCTTGAAATCAGCATGTTAAATGGGGGCATTAGCTACACATCTTCACGTAGCTCACACCTATAGGCAATTTTTATCAATTTGAGTCATGATTATAATAATAGTGCCATAAAATTCGGTGTATGGATTAAATTGTGCGCTTGTGATCTTTATTTACTTCGTATTAGTTTAAGGAGTGGTTGAACTTGATATTTGGTCTTATGTTGGTGCTATATCCATTATATTGCTGTTTTAGATGTCTTATGTTAGGTTAATACTTGCCCTGCTATGGTTATTGCTTCAATTCATGATAAAACAAAGGAGATGCTACCGAAATTTTCGGTTTTAGCATTTGTGCCTTTGCTGTAATTTACTTTAATTTGTGGTATTTAGATGTTATTTAGTCTATGTTTGGTAGCATTCGGGCATACTAGATGCCGGGTTGTTACAACATTATAAAATGCATGTGGAATGTGCACCTCACTCTTTAAAAGGAAATATACAAGGTCAGTTTCGGTGTTGGTTGGTTAAACAATGTCTTGGAAAGGTCTCAACAACATTATAACAGTCAGGGACAAGGCAAAAATGGTCAGTGATATGACTTAAATGTGTTCTTCACTTACTTTACGTGGAGCACCAATGGACATATTCAGGAAAAGTGGTTCCTCATCATTAACCTCTTTGACTGAAGGAACTTGTCCACTTAATAGATATTCACTAAATACCAAACCTACAGGAAAATAAGATTAGAAGAATAAATCACTTGCTTTGACCATTGACACTATAACACGGAATGCTGAAAGTGAAGGAAAACCAATTTATGTACATCAGTAATGGAACTATTAAGAGCGATGTTACATTATGCAAGCATGTGCTAACATAGCATGTACAAATATATACACATATGCTAGCATGATTGTCAGACATGTAAAAAGTAAAGACAAAACGCTGGTAATATGTCATACAGTGAAAACCTGAAATCTGGGAGCAAAAGAAAAGAGCATTATCTATGGAAAACATCGTTAACAAGCTAAATATAAGGTTCCAACCTTCGAGATTCTACCCAAATTCATTAACCAGCCAGAAATGCAACATTCTACAATCAACATTTTCCTCCGAAACTGTGTTGTTCATTGAATTAAATGATGTTTTATATGAAGAATTTCTACCATACGCAAAAAACAAACATATTTTCTGTGTTTTTCATCTTATTCAACCATCTATTGGACAGTAACTATTAACCTGTTACTTCAATGTAAATATTTTATATTCCGTGTTTTCAGTTCAGAAAAGAGGTGATAAAATCATCTGACTAAATATGAACATTACTACTTCCACCCAACCTGACCAAAAGAACCTACTTTGCATTTAAAAATATTTTTGAAAGATGAAAACCAAAACACCTAGTTTTTGCATTCTAAAAATATTTTTATTCCTAAAGATTATTTTGAAAATATGTACCTAATTGCAAGGACAACAAACAACATAAGTTACAGCAAGCATAATTAGTGTAGCATGGTAATAGGTATACATGAGCAATTGAGCACCTGAGCAGTTACATTTGTATCAACAAGACAGTTTATCAACATCTAGTCCAACTTGAATTGAATGATATTGGCCAATATTTGACAAGCTGCCACTGACAGCAGGAATTTTTTTACGGTTTGTCTTATACCAAAATCACTTTAATACCCTATACTTAGAATTGAAGAATTTGCAAATGATACAATACCATCATTGCAGGTTGCATTTCAATATTTCCAAAAAAAATTGTTGGAGAAAATGTGAACACTAAACTGCAACACTGTGTGAAGTTTGTCCTAGTTCAATCAAGTCCAAAGACCTTTTATATGCATTTTGAAAATATTGATCCATCAGCAAACCATTTTAATTTTTAGCCTCATTGATTAAACAATACCACTCATAGAAAGGTTGTGACCTAATAAGCACTATAAAAACATGACACATGGAGATAAGCAGCAATGAGAAAACAAAATTACTTGCACGGTAAGGATTCAGTGTCCTCAGCTGAATTGACTGATAAGACTTAAGGTTGCAATACATGTGAACTGCAGTAACTCCAGCAAATGAAATAAGAGCTAATGGCACTGATGAGCCAACACGGTTAGCTAACGCTATGCCTAGCATAATGCCAAGGAACTTGCTAACCATTCCCTGAGCTTCACCCTTCGCGATGACCTGAAATGTAACATTTAATTGATTTCAGTCACTCGAGTGAAAAACTGAAAAATGCAAAGTGAAATACAGAAGTTGTACTGACTAAAATTTAAGATCTTAAAAGGTTCAATTTATACATGCAGTTCCTTTAAAGATTAAAAATGGCAGGTGTGCAGAGTGGAAAAATAGATAAATAATACTATGCAGGTATAAATTATACTCATGAAAGGTGGGGTTAATAATTCTAATATCAAAACAAGAAGAAATATCTGTGCACACCATGCAACGTCTTCCCTAACATCGCTCATTGAATTATATAAAAGATCAGTAAAATCTGAGATAGATACATCTTGCTTATAGGATTCCAAGCATCTTGTACTATAATTTCACATGGATAAATTAAGTGAATAAAAACAGCAAGTTGTCATCCTGCGAGACATCAACTCACGTATGACAATCTGATAAACTGAATGACTGATACAAGAGTAAATGAAACAATTCTAGTAGGGCCAACATGTGAAATCAAATGCTCAGCAAAAAAATTGTTCACAAATAAGGATAGATTGACTTCACCTCGGCAAAGTTTCTTTGGACAGCAAAGCCAGCATAGAAACAACTTCTGGTGGCAGCCTGGAGACATAAAAATGATAGAAGATGTTCATCATAGGAATACTTCCAGAATAAATCTGTTGCATTGTCTTACAAATATCAAGATAGTCTATCATATTGGAATAGCAGTATAGTAGCATAGGGCAGTGTTTATTTATTATACCCTATTCGATCGAACAGATAAATGGTCCAAGCATATACACCACCATACAATCATTTGATAGGCAGTTAGGCACTATTATATGGGAAAAATATCTAGTGGAAACTCATTTTTGGGTGGAAACTCGAAAACTCCATTTGATAGGCCATTGGATCTGAAATGTAAGTATGAGATGGATCTCCTTCTCTCTGTTACTTCCTCTCTCCCATCTACCCCTCTCGCTTGCAGCGGATGGTGGCACGCGGCGGCGAATAGAGGAGCAACACAGTGGGGCGGCAAATGAAGGGGAGGCATGGAGGCGGACAGAGGTGAGGTGTGGAGGCAGAAAAAGGCGTGACGAGGAGCGGCGGACAGAGGCAAAGCACAACAGCAGGTGGAGGTGAGGTGGTAGACGGAGGCGCAGGCCCAGGTGACCGACAGGTGTGGCGGTGGGCGAAGGTGATGTGAGGCAAGGCAAGAACCCGAACAGAGAGACGGGCTGTTATATATGGTGCTTAATTGCTCAGAGATAAAATTCCTTTCATAGCACTCAATAAATAACAAAAGGAATCGTCAACATTTACATGCTGCCATCAGAATTACCAAAGCAATCAGGTTCTCATATTGCATCCAGTAGAGTATCAATGACTCATGTTTCAGTGAACATGTATGGCATGTGCAGATGCAGATTATCTGCGGTTGCTATGCTTTTTCATGGTGAGAGAGCTTCAAGATAGAAGATAAAGCAAGGAAAGATTAGAAGAAGGCAAACAAGCACTAGAGGACTGTAGTCAAACACCTATCACTGTCAGTCTCTTGGGGAGATGTTATATTTGGGTATAGCAGAAAATAACATCCCCAGGAAAATCATATTGCAAGTTCATTCATTGTTGCCATGAAAGTCAAAATGCATGACATCTGCAACTACGATGATCCAAATCTTGTCATATTAACTGTACGTGACAAAAAGAGAGTAAAACAACGCACTGCAGCAGATCTTAACAGTAAAGTGGTGACCATGTGTATGGTTTCTGGAACTCTATCAAATGGACAAGTTTACCCAGTGTTGTGCGCATAACAAAGTAAGAGGCACTATAATGCTGACAATCCATACCAAAAGTCCTGACCTGTATCAAAGAAGCTGCCGATCGACCAGCTCCAGCAGCCGCCCCAATAGGAACAAAGAGCTGAGGGAACACCGGAGTCAAAATTTCCAGCCCATAAGCTGTGTTCTCCAGGAGATCTGCAAACAGCCGCCACCCCTTCGGGTTAACATCGAAATGCCGGCCAAATTTTGACAACAATATCTTGCTCATGTACCCCAACCCATCCTTCAGTACCCAATTCACCGCAGCTGCAGTCGGTATAGCGCCTTTCCCCAAGCCAACCGCATACAGCAACGCCTGAACAACACACTTCACTCAATAAAAACGCCACATTTCACGTAGGAACCGGAGGATTGCACAGAAATGGATGCAAGCTGTTACGATACCTGTGTGGAGAGCACGCCGCTGATCTGGCTGGCGACGCCCTGCACGCTGCGCCACAGCGAATACTGCAGGTAGTCGCTGCTCACGCTGTGAGGGTACCCATCGGGGAGCAGCAGCCGAACAGCGATTTCGGAACAACGCCGCCATGACCGTTCTATCTGCCTCCGCAGCACAGCCAACTCGTCACGGCCACCTCCCCTCTTCTCCTTTTCCCTCTCCACCTGCTTCGGCCTCTCGTCTCCCGCAATGAGGTAGGAGCTCCCGGTGGGGTCCGGGATGAGCAGCGTGCGCGCGCCTCCCCTCACCTCCCAGACGCTAGCTCCCTCGCCGCCGCCGAGGGCCTCAGCGAGGGCGGACGGGATGGAGGCGAAGGCGTCAGACTGGAGGAGCAGGAACAGGAGGAAAAGTTCGGGGTGGAGGGACTGAAGCCAAAGCCGCCATCCGTCGCCAGGGTCGGGAGGGTCTCTCCCCGCATGCCACCACCAGCCTCCTCCTCCTCCGCTGCCGCCGCTGCAACTTCCATCACTGAAGCCACCAGGAGGCGAGGCAGCGAGGGGCGGAGGGGAGAGCTTGGCGGCGAGGCGGGGGAAGCGACGAGCGGGGGTAGGGGGCGAGGAGGATGGGTGGAGACCGACTAGGCGAGGAAGGGGAGGTGGGGAGAAGGTAGAGGAGAGGAGGAGTGACTGAGATGAGGCCATCTTGGAGGAATGGTTAGGTGAGAGGCGGCGGCGGACGGGCGGAGACGTGCTTAGAGACGACGGGGCTGGAGGTGGAGGGAGGCGTCAGGCGCCGGCGCCTTGGAATTTTCAATGCTTTGGGGCTGAGGTTCAGGGTGGGATGGGATGTTACAAGTACAGGATGGCTAGGTCAGAGATGGTTTATTGCTCGAATAAAATGGTATAAGATTTTATTTAATTATTTGAATAAGATATTGATGGGAAGAAGTGGGTATTGTTGTGAAACTAGATTGTTCATCCACGCCAATCAACGACACGCCAATGCAAACACACGAACAGAAGAAGGAGAAGCATACCATACAAGGGGAAAACCTCTCTCTTTATTAAATTGATTTTTCTGTACAAGGCAATGCCCCTATATATATAGTGGAGGTCCCCTAAAGGTTAATTCGAATTCGCCTACCAATGGATAGAGTTCTTTCATACAGGAACACGGACTCTAGACATATCATAACACTCCCCCTTGGGCGAATACCGCGTAATGCACATGTCTCATTAAAAACTCCTTCCAAAAACCCAGTGGGAAAAAATGATGGAGAAAAGAGTGATTATGGTTTTCTCATTGAAAACCTTGATGTGAGAAACTTCAAGAAAATCTCTAAGTCGCCTCAAGAAAACTCACTTAAGGGAAACCTTGATGTGAGAAACTTCAAGAAAACTCACTTAAGGAAAAAAGAACACAATTTATAATCTTCAAGATATAAACTATTATCTTCATAATCGAGCAAAAGGGATTATGGTTCAGGATTTACTCCCCCTGAACTCTGCAAATCCCTAAGTCGCCTCATTCCAATGCTATTGACGTACCTTTGGAAGGTAGACTTTGGCAAAGATTTTGTGAAAAAATCTGCTAGATTTTCACATGACTTAGTTTGCATTATTTACCTCACTGTTTTTCTGGAGTTCGTGAGGATAGAAGAACTTAGAGGCAATATGCTTCGTGATATTGCTCTTTACATAACCCATTTGCATTTGTGCAACACAAGCAGCATTATCTTCATAGATAATAGTATGGGTATCGACGGTATTCATACCACATGACTTCTGGACGTGGTTAATTACACGTCTTAGCCAAACACATTCCCGTGAGGCTTCATACAAAGATATAATCCCTGGGTGGTTGGCAGAAGTGGCTACCAATGTCTGTTTGAAAGACCGCCAAAAAATAGCTGTACCACCGCAATGAAATACAAAATCAGTCTTAATTTTGGCACTGTGGGGATCAGACAGATAGCCAACATCCATACTTTCCCCCATGGTTAAGTCTTGATTCTTCAGGAAAAACAATCCAAGGTCTTAGGTACCTTAGAGGTATATGAGTAAAGTCTTGATATTAGCTCAATATCTTCTGGTTGGAACTATACTGTTTCATGCTAGCAAATTTATTGCGAATGTAATATCAGACCTTGTGCAATTCACAAGATACATAAGTATGGGACTCCAGGTCCAAAAGACTTTCTCATTTTTCATTCCTTGGTCTAAATGGGTCTTTGTCCGCTTCAAGGGATCTTACTACCATGGGGGTTTTCAAAGGATGAAATTTATCTATGTTAAATCTTTCCAATACCTTCTTGGTATAGACAGACTGATGAAAATTACTTCTAGAAAATGCTCAAGCTGCAGGTCTAAGCAAAATTTGGTTTTACCCAAATCCTTCATCTCAAACTCCGTCTTGAGGTAAGCATTTGCTTCCTTTATTTCCTCTGTGGTTCCGATGATATTCAGATCATCGACATATACCAAGAAGATACAAAATCCATTCTGAAATTTCTTTATGAACACACAGGGACAATCATCATTATTTGAATATCCCTTCTTCAGGAGGAGTTTACTAAGTCGGTTGTACCACATCCTTACCGACTGTTTTAATCCGTATTTAGTGACCCATATAAATATGCGGTCACTACATCCATCAACTGTATTGATATGTTTAAGCTTGCTGCCATCAATATTAAATTTCGGAACGTTATTTCACTCATTACAGGAGAACATGTTTCATCGTAATCAATGATAGATCTCCGTTAAAACCCTTGTGCTACAAGCCTAGCTTTATATCTCACCACCTGGGTATTTTCATATCTCTTCAAGATAAAAAATCCATTTGATCTTACAGGGAATATTTCAGGAGATGTTCGGTCAATAGAACCAAGAATTTTTCTTTTATTAAGCGAGCGCTGCCTCAATTGTTCTTTCATTTGACCCTATATGAGCGCTCCTGGCACTATGTCATGGACTTTGCTTCTGGATCCAGATTTTAGCAATTTTTAGAGGCAAAATATGTTGACAATTGTAGTCTTTCTTTATATATAATTCTCCTGCATCACTCCAGGGATATTTCTTTATTAATTTCTTCCAGCTCCTCGTGATTTCCCACAACGATGAAGTTTGGGTGTTCCGACTTCCCAGCGTTGGATTGTGCGCACAAATATACGCTGGGGTTATCATCTTCAAGATGGATCACTTCAGGGATGTTACCATCTTCTAAATAGCTCACTTCAGGGATTTTCTCAACATCAGGTTGAGCTTCTTCCACTATCATGGGTAGTGTTCTCAATTATTTGGTTCTCTATTTCTGTGGACGTCTCCGCGAAATTGAGTTCCGCGCACCTGGAAGCCTCCCCCTCATTTTATCATGAGGGTCAAGAGTGGGTTCAATATCCTTCTAGGATATTTCCACTCTTTCAGGTGCATATACTGCAGGTATATGAGATCTTTCCACTACCTTATGATTAGTGAAAGCATTTGGCAGATTATTAGCTTATTTGTTGCAGATTTATTGCTTTCTGAACTTTAAGTTCGGTCTCTTTAGTGCGTGGATCTAAGGACTCGACATTCTTTATTGTGGTACTTATCTCCCCTAATGCTGGAAAAGTCCTTAGTACAATCAGTGTACCGAGCCGTGTACAGATCTCCAACTTCCGGTCAAGTCTCATGGTTGTACGCTGTGGTGGAGAGATTGGCATGTATACAACACAGCCAAAATTTTCGCAGATGGGAAATACTTAATTCTCTTCCATGCACTATCTGCAACGGGGAAATTCCATAATATGCAGTTGATTTGAGTTGAATTAATATCGCGGTGTGCAAAGACTACGTATCCCGAAAGAATCGTGGGTACCTACTATTCTCGCAAAAGTGGCTAAGCAATAAATTTTATTCATTTAATAATGACTCTACAAAGGCCATTCTAATGTGTGGACATGATGTACTAAAACTTCTGCATTAGTTCCCAGGGCCACATAATAATCATTAAATGCTTTTGAGGTTAAACTCGTTAGCATTGTTTATTTGAATAGACTTGATTCTTTCTTCTGGAAAGGAGGCTCTGGGCAATTAATTTTTTTGGCAGAAGCATGGTTCCTAGTAGATAAGAGACATAAAATATCTGAAAGGGCCCAACAGGAGCTGAAAATGTCCACATATATCACTTTGAATTTTCTCCAGGAAATTCAGTGATTCCTCTAAAAGTTAGAGGATCTAACTGTAAGTTTTCCTATAGCACAAATAGGGCATAAGAAATCTTCAGGTCTAGAAAAGTCTTTATGCTATGGCCAGCAGAATTACTAATTATTTTATCATAATATTCAACTCAAGATTACCCAGTCGATCTACAAGATTTTTAAATATCTCTGGGTTTTTATCGCAACACAAACTTCAGATTTTATATATGCGTAGTATAACACAGAGAAGAAGGGAGGAAATTTTTCAACCACACATTTATTACACCTATTAAATTTAGCCATGAGTAGTTATTCAGTACCATCCTCTTTCTATGTTTGCATATGGGTATCATTTAGATCAATGTCTTTAAGATATAAATGAGTACAACTGGACTCAGGGTATAATATGACATTCTTCCAGTGCCAACTATAAGATCATCGCTTCTGGCGATAGTCATAATTTTCAAATCACTTAGAGTGGTATAGCTATCTTCTAGACAAATTTATTCCTCCTTCGCTGGATTATACCTTGTTCTATATTAAAGGTATGACTTAACAATCAAACAATTATTTCATCAGGAAAAATTGTAGAATATAAGACAAGCATAGCACAAGAATGAGCAAATATTATGGAAAAACACCTTATTTGACTATTATTGATAATTGCTCAACAGGAGCATAGACCAAATATTCATGCAGGAACATAAATATTCAAACTGACAATATGAGGCTCTTAAGGAGACTCAACTAATGGAAATACGACATAAAGCAAAAAGAGGTACAAGGAAACTATTGCAAGTCTCCATATAAGTCATGTTCCTCCTCCTAAGGAACATTGGTATTCTTCTGGAATTCCATAAGTTCAGTACGAAGAAGGTCATCTTCCTCCATAGGCGAGTCACCATATACGAGAAGGCTTTCTTTGAACTCGATCGTAGGGTCAGTGACATTGTCGTCCTTCTTCCCACCTTCTTGTTCAACGAAGTGTGCCTCAACCTTTTTTCTTGATTCTTCTGGAATCTCCTAGTGGATTTCATGTAAAGTTCCGCCAGGTGCTTTGAGGTGCGACAGGTACGTCACCAATGGCCAATGCACCCACACCTAAAGCACGACTGAGGGGGGTTAGGTTCCTTATTGGTTGGACCTTGCTTCTGAAAGGTTCCAGTACCTTTCCCTTTACCTTTCCATTGGGATTTACCCTTTCCTTTTTGGTTTCTGTTATTCTTCCATTTATTCCCCTTATGCATTTGACCTTTTTCGCGGCCATGGCTATTACTAGCCTATTGAGCGGTAGCATGTGCTTCGGGCAAGCTTGATTTCTGTCGGGACCCGAATTTGCAAATCCGGACCCGAATTTGCAAATCCGGACCCTCTGTGTATTCAGCACTAGTCCAGGATCACGCTAGTGCACACAGTTTCAACATCGGTAAATATCATAATCACACACATCGATAGTAATAAAGTACTTTAATTAAAATAACCAAACTGGTTGCTCGACCTTATGGTCAAGTTACAAGAGTACGCCACACAGGGCGAAAACTTATTAAAGGAAATAATTTGCAGCGGAATAAAAGCATCAACGTGGCACCATCCAGTATACCACAGGCAACTGACTGGGCTCGCCCCTAGTTCATCGGCTCCTCCTGGAAATCCTCCTCCAAGGCTGGCGTAGATTCTTCTTCGACTGATGATTGTATTGCGGCAAGGGTGAGTACTTGGTATTCAGCAAGTCATGCACAGAATGTAGCAAATATTCTATATGCATGGCTTATTACAAAGCATAGGCTAACAGTACATTTGCAGTAAAACAACATTTAACTGGTAGCATAAATAGATTCGAAAGCGGTAAAGGCTAGTATAATATCAATAACTTTTCCATGAGTTAAGTAAACACTTTCCCTTTCCTAATTCACATTTCCATCAACGTCATCAATAAACCCAACCAAACTTTTCAAGTCCAAGTTGTTTTCATGAAAGTCTAACCCCTGACTGTAATCCTCAAGCAGTGTCTAGTTCCGTGGACTCGGCTATTCGAATAGTTTGTACACTCTGCAGAGGTTATGCACTTTACCCACAAGATACAGTCAAACACCACAAAGGCGAGTGATCGTAACAAAGCATTTCAGAGACCGCAAACTATACAAGTGAACCTCTCCGGTTTTCCTTCCCTTAACAGAGGCGAAGTATGGGACTGACATACTGTTGGACGGGTACCATGCCATAGCACTGGTACGCTCCCCTTTCAAGCTACACAAAAGGTGTAGTTGACACCCCGAGGTACCACATGCAAGTTATTAGTAACTTACTCAACTAGGTCCGTCCCATTACGGACATGTGGTTGCACGTTTGACTCAGATCAAAGGCTTGCAAGGTTAAGTCCTTAGGGTGACCAGGGCAAGACTACTCGAAGAACCAAAACGACATCCTCAGCGCCTCTCAAGGCCCACCATATCATTCTTGCCACTTGCCCCAGTCTAAATCTATTTATCAAACCCAGTTGATTACCATGCACCATGTGCCATCAACAATCACAACACATGATACTTCTCCAAAACAGGTTCAATATCTCATTAAGTCAATATTAACATTTGATTGCCCAAAATCATGTCATGTGCACATAGCAGGTCTAAGCAATAAACTACGACGGTCTAAGTACCCAATGTTGGCAATTTACTAATGTCCAACTAAATATCCACCACTAGGATGACAAGGGTTCATGGCACATAGCTTAATAGTCAAGGTGTCATACTTCAATTTGGCATTTATCTAATTCTAGAAATAATTAAAATAATTTCTAGTTAAATTAGCATGCAATAATTTAAATTAAATTAATTTCAAAAATGGGATCAATATGGTCAAAGCATAACTTGCCTTCAAAGAGTACTTGCTCTTGGTCCCGAGCTGGCTCCTGGGTCAAAACTTCACATTCGTAGCCTTCGGGCACTTCAACGTCTACTCGTAGTGCGTGCAAATAGCAATAACATAAATAAATAGTAGGTAAAAAATATCCAAAAATTCAAGCAAACTACATAAACAAAGAGAGAGCACATTTTTATAAATTTTTAGAAATTTGAATCGTCCAAATCGGAGTTAAAACGCAAAAGTTATACCCGTTTAAAGTTTGAGAAATTAATTAAATAACTATAAACAGGAAAAACTTATGTACAAAAATTAAATAAAATTCATCATTAAGTAGATCTCAATTTTATACAAATTTAGAAATTGGAATCACCCAAATCGGAGTTGAAATCCAAAAGTTATAAGCGTTTGAAGTTTGAAAAATCAAATAAAAGAATAAACTGAATTAATTTATTTATTTTTCTACTGAAAATCGATTTCTTGTGTCATCATGCCACGTGGACCAATCAGAGGCTGCCACGTCGCCTCGGGTCTATGGACCCGACGCACGGCTTGGCTTGGTCCACCGTGGACCCGGTCCACGGGCGCACGTCCCGCTGACGCGTGGGCCTGGCTTGATGACGTCAGCACTGCTCGGCCGAGGGGACGGCTGACACGCGGGCCCCACCGTGACGTCACATCAGCATGACGTCACGTGCTTTCTGCCACAGACGCTAACACGCGGGCTTGTCGCTGATGTCAGGGGTAACGTGGCATGACCCGACGTGCGACACGCGGCACGATCTACGCCGTTCGATCTTGATCGAATGACTGAGATTTCATCTAACGCTACAACGCAGGTTAGCCCTAACCATATGATCTAGATCTAACGGCTGTGACTGGATCTAGCACAGTGCTGTCTAGGGGCTACGTGGCTCAATCTAGAGCGTTGGATCAAGATCCAACGGTTGAAAATAGATCTAAATCCGCAACATGGAATTTACACGGGGGGTGACGTGGACTCACCGTGTGCATTGGATTTCGATTGGATGGCTGGCGTGCTTCGAGGGCGACGATGGCGGTGCGGCGGAGCTAGGCCACCGGAAACGAGACGATGACAATCGCAACGGCGTTTCCGTGCCCTTCCGGCGAGGTGAAAGGTCCAATCCGGTGCGCCTTGACCTGGGGGTCTCAAATCTGTGCTTGAACACGGCGGAGGACGACGAACGGCGCCGGAAACGACGAAAATCCGCGGCGGCTGTTCTACACTTCGGCGAGCAATCGGCACGGCTTGGCGGCGACCAGGGCTAGGAGATCTAGGGCAACGAGCTCTACGCGAAAAAGCGAACCTCGGGGGCGGGTCCACGCAATAAGCCCCAGAGTCCGTGTCCGAGACGGCGGCGGCAACGAACCGAAATAGTGAGGAATCCGGGCTGGAGGCGATGACGCGGAGCCGACCACGTGGCACGATCAACGGCTGAGATCGCACGGCGCGAACGGATCGGGACCGGATCCGATCGGGTGATGTGACGCGCTGTCGGCCGTTGGATCGAGATCCAACGGTCGTGAGGGTTAGGGTTTGGTCCGGCTCGGGTCGGACTCGAGTCAGACTCGGGTCAGATGAACAGTGAAACCGATTGGATTTTCCCGCTATTAAATATTTAAAATAATTCCCAGAAATTCAATTAATTCAAGAAAAATAGCAAAATAATCAGAACAATTCCAGAAAAATTCTGGAAAATACTTTGAGACATTTTGGACTCAAATAAAATATTTCCAATAACATTTTATTTTAAACTTTTAATTATTTAATTATATCAAAAGGGAATAAATTCAAATTAAATCCAAATAAATCTCAGAAAATTCCAAAAATTCTTAAAAGTGCAATATTTCATTCAAATTCATGAAAAGCAAAAATTAGGGTGATACAAACCTCCCCCCTTAACAGAATCTTGACCTCGAGATTCAGGGCTGACTAAGGAATAGGTTCAAAAAATTTTTCTCAAATCTTCTTCGCGCTCCCAAGTCGCTTCACTCTCGGAGTAGTTGCTCCACTGTACTCGGCAGAAACGGGTTGACTTATTCCTTGTCTCTTGATCCATGGTGTCCAGAATCTTCACAGGGTGTTCCTTATATGTCAGATCTTTCTGCAGCTCTATTGACTGTAGTGGCGTCTGTTCGTCCGGCACTTGGAGACACTTCTTTAGTTGGGATACATGGAACACATCATGCACTCCCGCCAACTACTGCGGCAACTCCAACTGGTAATAAACTTCTCCTCATCGACTTAGGATCTTGAACGGACCAACATATCTTGGCGCAAGCTTCCCTTTGGCATGGAATCTCTTAACCCCCTTGAGTGGTGCAACTCTGAGGTATACAAAATCTTCTGGTTCAAAACTCAAGTCTCGGCGACGGTTATCAGCGTAACTTTTCTGTCTCGATTGAGCTATCTTCAGTCTTTCCCGGATCATGGCGATCTGCTCTTCGGCTTCGTGAAGAATATCCAGTCCAAAGACATGTCGTTCACCCATCTCATTCCAATTCAATGGTGTTCGACATGGTCGGCCATACAGTGCCTCAAAAGGTGACATCTGTAGACTGGTGTCAACGATCGGTTTCGCCGGCAATGAGATTTGTGATTCTAGGGGATTTGTGCGGGATCTAAACTTGATGGTAACACAGGATGCGAGGGCAATCTGTTTTAGACAGGTTCGGGCTCTCTCGGAGGAGATAATACCCTAGTCCTGTGTTCTTGGATATATGAGCTTCCTTTTTCCTTCCCCCTTTCTCTTGTTTCTCCCTCCTCCCCTTATATACCGGGGGGAGGGTACATGGCAGATGGGCGCCACCGGGCCCTCTACATGGTGGCCTTACCAACACCTATTTTGTCTTCGTTGGTCTTCAAGACCTACGCCTTGGAGAGGTGGTTGCGCTTTTCCGACTCCAGCGCCGCGCCCTGTCGAGTTTCGACAACGCAGCTCTGGCGTGTCAGTCGCATGCTTCGTTCTTGGCGGGTTCTTCGTGTGGCGCTAAGCTTCCCAGAAGGATCGGGAGTTGGCTTGGGAACAAGGCGAGAATCTCCTCCGGGCCCGCTGTGGTGCTACTTGGGCTTTGGGCCTCATCGCTCCGCCCGTCTAGCCCAATCGGATGTGGGTCCCACAGGTGGGACCCCTGTCTCTGGCATCCCACAGCAGCCCCCAAGTGCTTTATGATCGGATTTCCGTCTCTTATCCTGTCATAAAGATCATACGGGAAAAGAGATCGTAAAGAACTTGTAGTGTGGAGCCACCGTGGTTTTTAGCTCGTGGATCGAGTGGTACCGCGCCTGCTCACTGCAGGCGCTGCAACCGGCTTGTCGCTCAACTGGCCCTCGTGGGGCGTACCGCAGTCTTTTGGCTCATGGCCGAGTGGTACCCGCACCCATTTACGGTGTGCGGCAACCGGCTTATCGCTCAGCCGACCCTCCTGGGGCATACCTTGGTCTTTTTTGGCTCGTGGCCGAGTGGTACCCGCGACCGCTTACATAGCAGCGCAACCGCTTATCGCCACCGACCTCATGGGGCATCCCTTGGTCTTTTTTGGCTCGTGGCCGAGTGGTACCCGCACCCGTTTACGGTGTGCGGCAACCGGCTTATCGCTCAGCCGACCCTCATGGGGCATACCTTGGTAATTTTTGGCTCGTGGCCAAGTGGTACCCGCACCTGTTCACGGTGTGCGGCAACCGGCTTATCGCTCAGCCGACCCTCATGGGGCATACCTTGGTCATTTTGAGTGATGCCTGTGCCCGCTTACGGCGCACTGCTTCAGACCCTCATGGGGCGCATCCTCAAGACCGACTTGGTGAAAATCCTCCCACTGCACTCCAATCACGCTAAGAGGCAGTGACCAGCAATTGACCCCAAATTATGGGGCATACCGCTCGAGGATGTTCGGAAAGTGCCCAGCCCCAAGCTTCCGTGGCGGCCGGCGTTCAGGCCCATCATGGGGCGCACTTTATCCCAAACTTCGAACCAGACTTGACACCTGGTTGCGTCTTGCGCAACTCAGCTTTCGGCCCGACATGAGGCGTGCCCTAGATCTGGCCCAGAATCGAAAGCGGAGGCCCTTGCTTTCCCCGCCGTAAGGCGAAAATTAAGGCTTGCTCCTTATAAATGAGGGAAAACTTGCTAGGCGAAGGTACCTCTGCCCTTCCCCCACCACAGTTGAGAAACCTTTAAGCCTCTTTCGGCGATTTGGGCGACTTAGGGTTTCTAGTTTCGCGCCCAAGGCCCCCGACGGTTCCTCCCTCCAGGTCTCCTTCACAGAGATGTCTTCCTCTTCGGGATCCTCGTCAGCATCGGGGCAGCAGGCCACCTGCGGCTAGCGAGGTGGGATACCTCCATCACCACGACGTCCGCTTGGAGGAACTGTCGCGGCGGCCCTTCCTCCGCCGGAGTTGATCTCCGCCCCGCCCCGCCGCAGTGACTTCTACCCCACACCTCTAGAAAACGAGATTGTGGTGTTCGAGTCCTTCTTCTGGCGCGGATTTAGTGTTCCTGGAAGCGCCTTCTTCCGGGGGCTCCTCCACTTTTACGAAATCGAGCTGATCAATTTGAACCCCAACTCGATTCTTCACATCGCTATCTTCGTTCAGCTTTGCGAGGCGTATCTTGGGATACGTCCTCATTTGGACTTGTTCCGCTCCTTCTTCTTGCTCAAGCCTCATCCGAACCGGGCCGCTCCCAGCGTCGTTGGGGGCGCCAGGCTCCAGCTACGGGAGGGCTCGAAGAAGCAGTATTTCATCGTTCCCCTCAAGACCTCCCTCAAAGGTTGGAGGCGGGAGTGGTTCTATTGTGCCAATGTTGACCCTTTCCTCGCCCCCTTCGCTGGCCGCGCCCCTAAAGCTTCCCGATGCTGGAGCGACGCCCCGGATGGAGGCGGTTCGGACCAAATTCCCGAGCTTCTGGCATTGATTGACGATCTGAAGAACCGAGGGTCGACGGGTCCCGGATCACGATCGGCTTTGTGAAGCGCCGGTGCAGCCTTTGAAGGAGAGAATCCATTTGGGGTTCCAGACGGCGGGTCTCGACCCCACTCAGAAAGCGGATACGTCCTTGTCGATGGAGGTGTCGGCAAAGACGGGTAGTTGATCTCTTTGTGCCTGGCACGATGATCACCAACAGGGTTGCCCTCATAAATTTTCGATGGCAAGGCCTCCCTCCTGTGAGTGCACTATTCTCTCGAAAACTGCTCCATGATTTCTTGACTGATGTGTGACTCAAACGAGGTGCAATCGTTCCTTTTTCAGAACGCTGCGTCCTTCCTCTCGACGCCCGGTCGTCGGCCTCTCTCGGTGAAAAATGCTCAGCGAAGCGAGTGGGTCGACACCTCGGTCGACGATTTCGTAGGGAATCGGCGGAGGAGAGTCGGCCCAGTCTTTTCGTCGGCCTGCCTTCGACCTCCGATGCACCGGATCACGGGCCTGAGCCACGACCTTACATCCCGAGGGGCAGCCCCAGCAGCGCCGACTTCCCTCCGAGTGGTCTTTGGGTCTCGGATGAGACACAGGATGAAATTCAAGAAATCCAAGAGGTATTCTTTTGGGCGATCTTTGTCTTTTGTTATTGCCTGTCTTTGAGGTGTCTTCCCTTTTGCCGATTCAGACTCGCTATGGACGTCCCGATGGAGGGGTCTCTGAAAAGGAGCCCGAGCGCAGCTTCCCAAGGGGAGCCCCGCCGTCGGCTAGAGTCACCTCGCCGCCGATCGGCCGGGCGTCGCCACCGGGCGCCCGCTCGACGGTCGAACCATCGTGTGGTCCGCCTCACGACGAGATTGACCCGCACCGCCTCCCCGGAGTGGAGGAGGTGCCTCGAGAGCCACCGCCACTCGGTCCTCTGCCGGCCCCGAATCGGACCGTATGGTGGGAGGGGTTCCACCGGAAAGGGATGGAAGAGGACGATGAGATGGAGAGAGCGGCTCGGGACGGAGCTTTATGAGCTCACCGTCGTGTAGCACGCTCGTCAGGGTGAGTTTCTTGTCTTCAATTTGTTGCTCACGACTTCTCCTCGAGATTCTCGCCTGCTACCTAGGGCATGGGGAGCGCTTCGGAGCCGGTCGCAATTTTTCGGAAGGTGCTCTGAAGCTCAAGGAGCGTAAGCGATGCAGGACAAGCTCGGCGAGATCAGCGAGACAGATGGAAAGAGGTCCACGGGCTCGAGGACCAATGTATGGCGATCCGAGAGGAGAAGATTTAAGCTTGAGCATGCGCTCGAAGGTGGATCCTCCCTGGACTCGGTTTGGATGTCTTTTTGGATGGTTGGAGAGGATGATGATGCTCTCGTGTTTCAGAGCGCGACTCGACCGTTGCTGAGCTGAGAGCCCGACTGGAGGCTTCAGAGAACTCTGGCCTCGAAGCTCGAGTCAGCTTGGAGAGGATGCAATGAGCCGAAGGGTAAATTTCTTTGACTTGGGTTGAACATACTTGGCGTCGGGTGTGCTCTTGATGGCCGTTTGACTTTGTTGCGAATGCAAGGAGAAGATGGCCGCCGCGAACAGGCAGATCGAGCCGCTGCCGTCGCCTGCGAGCCAGTTCTGCACCTTCTGCGTATTGAAGGAGTTGAGCCGGGCCAGGAGGACAACGCTGTTCCGCTTCTCTCTGGAGGAGCCGACAGGATCAGAGCTTACGCCAAGGAGTCCGCGACAATGAGTGCGAACCAGGCATTGGCGGTGGTCAAGTCTCATTATCCGAGAGTTGACCTCGAAGCTGTGAAAGAAGGTTTTGCCAGTGATGAAGACAAGGCCAACGCGCTCCTCGAAGAGGTCTCCGGTGCATCGCAAGCCTTGTTAGAGAATCTAGAATTCTGACTTCGATGTGAACCTTGATGCCGAGTGCTGGCCCTCCTTGTTTGAAATATTGTGTCTTCTCACTTGAATATAATTTGTCTGTGTTGTCCTCTGCTAAATGAGCTCCAGACCTCTTTCACTCCTTCTCCTTTGTCTGAGTTGCTAGAATATAGGCCTACAGCCTTTTGGATCCCGTTGCGCCTTTCTGGGTGGGTTTCAGCCGACTGGTTTGGCTCCTAGGCGCCAGGGTCTTGGCCCGTGGCTTTCTTGCCCCAGACACGCTTTTCCGAGAGGCTGGCGTGCAGCTCTCGAGCGTCGGGACTTACGTTGTGGCCACCTGGCTGAGTGGTTTAGCCCCCCAGGCTTGCGTCGTTTCCTAGCTCTCCAGCCCCCGGGCTTTTCGCTTAATTTGAGCGAATTAAGCGGGAAGGCCGAGTGAGCTTGAACTGCTCATGACACGTGTCTGGCGAAATGCCCCTTGATTTTGTTCAACGTACCGATCTTCTTTGGCACTCCGAACGAATTGTCGGCCTTGCGGCGCCACTGCCGTCTTTTGCGTTTTGAATGGCGCCGCCGATTCCGAGCAGTACAGGTTATAAATGGGACGTCACCGCCCTCGAGCGATCGTCCCCTTCTTCTTCTTCTTCCTCTTTCTTTCCTCCCAGCCTTCCTCCATGGCTAGCATGAGGAGATTCGTTGGCCCCTACGTGGCATTCTTCCGCCAGCGATTCTTCGGGCTACTCCATAACTGGGAGGAGGCAGAGTTTTGGGAGGAGCTCGACTTCGCCACTCTAGAGGTGGAGGAGGAGGAAGGAGCCGCCAGCGACGCCGCCGCAGTGGCCGCCTTGCTGGAGGTGGCTCCGGGGCTCCACGAGGTGGCTGAGATCATCATGGAGATGATCGGGCGCGAGCGCCGCGACGACCTGGCCATCAGGACTCTCGTTCGCCTCATACCACCCCTTTGGGTGGTTGAGGACGAGATCCTAGCGGCGCTACGTCGCTCGCGTCGCGTCTAATCCCGACGACCTCTCTCCTGAGCCTCCCAGCGGCAGAAGCAGCAGCAGCAGCAGCAGGATTGGCGGCAGGAGCCGCCCCGCCTTCCCCCCTTTTTTTTTAGTGCGAGAAAATGAAAAAGAAAGTTAGCAATGTAAATTACTAATACTAAGGAACAAAGTGTGAAAACTTGCCCGATCTATGTTGTCATATTTATTCCGAGTTTTAGGGTTCCGCCTGATCAACTGTTCTAGTCAGTTGCTCCAGCGCCAGCAACGAGGCGTTGGGGCTCAAGCTTTTGATGGCTAGAAACTCACGATCAGGAGAATCTCGGTTAAATTCTGGCGCTGTGAATTGTAGTTCCCGAGTGGTTAATGCTTTCAGGCTCTACCCATTCCGTTATGCGCGCTGGTATAAACCGCCGGAGTTTTGTGCTCATCACGGTTTTTATTTCCGTGCGTTTTGTACCGGCGCGACCAGGGTTAGGTGTTACACCAGTCGAGTAACAACCACTCGGGACTAGCATCACACAGAACTTCAGAAAATAAGACGGATCACCATTTTATTTAATATGTGAGAGTCGGGTACATAACTTATGCGTAGAAGCGACGGAGCTGTTCGGCGTTCCAAGTATTCGCCAAAATCTCGCCGTCTTCACGTCTAAGTCGATAAGCACCCGGCCGGACCGTCTTCTCCACAATGTATGGACCTTCCCAAATTGGAGAGAGCTTGTGCTCGCTTTTCTGATTCCTTCTCGGGACTGCATCTCCTTCGAAAAGGTTCTACTTCCGACATTGCGAGAGTGGTAGCGCCGAAGTCCTTGGAGGTACTTAGCCGATCGATGGCTGCAACGTTAGAGCCTCCTCGAGTTGATCAAGCTCCACCATTCGGCTTCCTCGGACTCGGCTTCGTCGTAGTTCCGAACCCTCGTGGATTCGAACCCTAGTTCGGTCGGCGTAACCGCCTCGCACCATAGACCGGAAAAAAGGGTGTTTGGGCCGCTTGCTCTACCGGGAGTGGTTCTCGAGTCCCCGCAGTACCGACGGTAACTCCTTCACCCATCGGGCAGCGTATGGTTTGAGGCGGTCGAAGATCCTGGCCTTAAGGCCTTGGAGGACCAGACCGTTAGCCCGCTCGACCTGCCCATTGCTTCGTGGGTGAGCCACCGAGGCGAAGCAGATCTTGATCCCGACGCCTTCGCACCACTCTTGGAATTCTTCACTCCTGAATTGGGTGCCGTTATCCGTGATGATCCGGTTGGGCACTCCGAATCTGACCACGATATCCTGGAAGAACTCCTTGGCCTTAACCGCAGTGATAGTGGCGACTGGTTTGGCTTCGATCCACTTGGTGAACTTGTCAATAGCTACGAAGAGGTAGGCGAAACCACCTTGAGCCTTCTTGAGCGGGCCCACTAAATCGAGCCCCCAGACTGCGAAGGGCCAAGAGATGGGGATAGTTTGCAGCTCCTGCGCCGGCAAGTGTGTCTGCCTTGCATAGAACTGGCAGCCCTCGCAGGTTCGAACGATCTCCTTGGCATCCGTTACTGCCGTTGGCCAGAAGAAGCCCTGTCGGTAGGCTTTCCCAACCAAGGCGCTTGATGCCGCATGATGGCCACACATCCCCGAGTGGATTTCTTGGAGCAGCTCTCTTCCCACTTGTCCCGAAATACACCGCCTGAGGACACCTGAGGCGCTCTTCCGGAAGAGCTCGTCGCCCACCACCACATAGGACTTGGCTTGTCGGGAGACGCGCTCTGCCAGAGTGGTCGCTTCCGGGAGTTTGTCCTTCAGGAGATAATCAAGGTACGGGGTAGTCCAGTCGGGATCGATGAGCAGGACCCCGGTCCCAGGATCCGTACTCGGCTCTCGTCGTTTTGTAACGGTTGGCTCGTGAAGATCCTGTATGAAGATACCACTCGGGACATCTGCCCGAGTGGCTCCCATTTTAGCCAACTCGTCAGCTGCCTCATTATTGCGGCGGAGGACATGAACCAGCTCCAGACCGTCAAACTTGCCTTCCAATTCTCGGACTTGCTGGCAGTATGCCGTCATGGTCTGATCCACGCACGACCAGTCCTTCTGTACTTGGTTCACCACCAACTGGGAGTCGCCCCGAACCGCCAGCCGTCGGATTCCGAGTGATGTGGCGATACGGAGCCCATGGATGAGAGCCTCGTACTCTGCGGCATTGTTCGAGGCCGGGAAGTGAATCCGAAGGACATACTTCAACCTGTCGCCCTTAGGCGAGACAAGGAGAATTCCCGCCCCTGCTCCTCCAAGCATGAGAGATCCATCGAAGTGCATGATCCAATATTCTGGCTCTTCTTCCGTGCGGGGAGCCTGGGATTCGGTCCACTCGGCCGTAAAGTCGGCCAAAGCCTGGGACTTGACGGCGGTGCGCGGCTTGAACGAGACGTCGAAAGCTCCAAGCTCGGCTGCCCACTTTGAAATTCTTCCAGTAGCTTCCCGATTATGGAGGACCTCTCCCACGGGGAAAGAAGTCACTACTGAAATCGAATGTCCTTGGAAATAATGCTTCAGCTTCCGTGACGAGATCAAGATGGCGTCTGCCAGCTTCCGGATTTGAGGATATCGCGTCTTGGATTCGCCAAAGACTTCGCCGACAAAATAAACGGGCGTTGCGCCGTAGCGGTGTCCCGATTCTTCCCGCTCCACAACTATCACTACGACTACATGAGTTGTCACGCTATGTAGAGCAGAGAGGTTCACCTTGCACCGGCGAGACTAGAATTGGAGGGTGGAGAGGAACACCTTGAGCTCTTCAAAGGCTTGCTGCGCCTCCGCCGTCCATTCAAAGCGGTCCTGCTTCTTGAGGAGCTTGAAGAAAGGCATTCCCGAACTCCCAGCAGGAGATAAACTCGCCAAGCGCTACCATGCACCCAGTGAGCTTTTGGACCTCTTTTTGGGTGGCAGCGGGGCCATCCTCATGATGGCCCCGATTTTCTCCGAGTTCGGCTCGATCCCGCGATGAGAGACAATGAACCCGAGTAGCTTCGGAGGAAACTCCGAAAACACACTTCTCGGGGTTTAGCCTCATCCGAACGCCTCGGACTTGTGAACGTCTCGGCTAGATCGAGAGGTGAGGTCGTTACTTCCGCCGGTTTTGACCACTATATCATCCACATAAGCTTCCACGCTAAGCGCCCAAGGCGATGGTGAAAACATCACAGTATCGCGCCGATAAGTCGCGCCCGGCGTTCTTCATTTCAAACGGCATGGTGATGTAGCAATATGCTCCGAACGGGGTGATAAATGAGGTCTTCTCGCAATCCTCCTCTCGAAGCCGGATTTGATGATAGCCTGAGTAGGCGTCCAGAAAACTAAGTAGTCGGGATCCGGCAGTGGAGTCTACCACCTGATCAATACGGGGGAGACCGAAGGGATCTTTCGGACAAGCCTTGTTGAGGTCGGTGTAATCAACACACATGCGCCAGCTTTTATTCTTCTTCTGGACAAGGACAGGGTTTGCCAACCAGGGTGATACACTTCTTTGATGAAGCACTGCGGCTAGCGACTTTGTAATCTCCTCCACGATGGCTTGTCGGCGGTCTTGGGCGAATCGCGCAGCCTTTGCTTGACTGGCCTGGCCGATTGGTCTACATTTAATGCGTGCTCGATCACCTCCCTGGGAACTCCGGGCATGTCCGACGGCTTCCAGGCGAAGACGTCTTTATTCGCCCGCAGGAAAGTGACGAGCACGTCCTCCTATTTGTCCCCGAGCCCTGTCCCGATCAAGGCGGTTCGCGACGGATCGGACGGGTTGAGGAGGATTCTTTTGGTACCTTGCGGGTGGGGACGCCGCCTTCCGGCTTCTCGGAATCCGCTTCTCGCCGGATCCCCTCCCGACCCGCTCGCGCCTCCAGGGACTCGGCCATCTCGCAGCTTTCCCTGTCACAGAAAAAGATCGCTTCATGTCACCGCGTAGAGCGATGATACCACTCGGCCCCGGCATCTTCAATGTCAAGTACGTGTAGTGGGGTACTGCCATGAACTTGGCCAGTGCCGGTCTCCCCAAGATGGCATGATATGCTGTTGCGAAATCTGCCACCTCGAAACCAAGGTTCTCTGTCCGGTAATTCTCCCTCGCGCCGAAAGTGACCGGCAGAGTGATTTGTCCGAGTGGTGTCGCTGAAGTTCCAGGTATGACACCGTGGAAAGGCGATGATCCGCGCTTTAGCTCCGACCGTGGAATCCCCATATCGTCAAGGGTTTTGACAAAGAGGACATTGAGCCCGCTTCCGCCGTCGATCAATACCCTCTTGAGCTTGATGCCGCGGACGACAGGCGCCAAGACGAGAGGATACCTGCCGGGGAACGGGACGTGATCCGGGTGATCTGAGCGGTCGTAGGTTATCGCGACCTCGGACCAGCGTACATATTGGGGCGTTCGGCCGCATCGCGTAGATGTCCCGGCGGTGAGCTTTGCTTCCGCTTGGACTCATATGCACCGAGCCCCGAATATGTAGTTGAGCTTGAGATCGGCTTCACGATAGTCCTCCTCGGCCGGGAGAGGTGGCTTGTTGGCGGCGTGCCCACGCGGACCTTGTCCAGCCTGCTTCTTGCTCGCGCGGGCGAACCTCTGTAGGGTGACGCAGTGCGTGGCGGCCTGCCTCCGCTTCGGATGGAAAGGGCAAAGTGAGTTCATAACCTTATCATATCCATCCTCTTTGAGGGCGCGAGGGTGAGTTGGTGCAATGGCGCCACCACTTCTTCACCCTTGCGCTTCTTTTCTTTCCGTCGGGGTTCACTGATCCTTCCTTCCGTCACGCTGCTCCGCCAGAGCCTCTGAGGCTGAAGCGTAACGGTCCGCTAGGCGAACAGCTCCTGACCGACGCCGGTGGCTTTCGGGACATCTTCTTGATGAGGTCGGGTCGCCGACTCTTCGAAGGCGGCTATCACAATCGCATCTGCTGACATCCCGAACGGTGCTTTTCCGTGCATGAAGCGCTTGACGAACTCCCGAGGGGTTCGCTCCTCCTTTGGTGTAGCCGATACAGTCCCAAGGTGCCTGGTGCTCGTAGGTGCCCTGGAAATTTGAAATGAACTGCTCACACAGATCTCCCCAGAATCTATAGAGTTCGCTGAAGTCCGTGAGCCATGCTTGGGCCAGGCGAGAGGGTAACCTGGTAAGTAGTTTGCCATGACTTTCGATCCCCGGCCCTAATCGCTGCCAGAGCATATACTTGTAGCCACGCCCGGTCCCTCTCACCGTCGAACCTGGTGATGCCTTTAGGATTAAATCCATCAGGCCAAACCACTCGGCGTAGGTGAGGGGTAAACGCGCGAACCCCTTCAATGACCTCGCGACACCCTCCGGGTGGTGATCGACGCGGAGAGGATCGCGCTTGGCGTACTTCACGATCTCGCGGAAGAATGCCGTAGCATTCATATTAAATCGGCTTGACGGGCGTTGTTCCTCCCTTTCTCGGTCGCGGCGCCTGGCGTCGAGGTCTGAACGGAGGTCGCGGTTGATGCTGTGTCGCAGGTCATCTCCGCGAGGCGGAACATGATGTGTTTGGCGGGCTTCCGTCCTGGCCGATCTGGCCGTCACGGGTCCTTTCCGGACGGCGTGGCAGCTCCTTTGCGGTTGGTCGATGCAGGCTCTTTGGATCACCGCCGTCACCATGGCCTTTACTTGGGCCACGATCGGAACGATCGATCACCCGCCTCAAAGATAGGGTCGTGGTGTCCAGGAGTGTCTTGGAGGCGACAATATTCTGCTGCGGGGTACGAAAAACAGCTTGGTCCCCCATCTTAGCTTGCAGAATGTTCATTGACAGCCCGGGCGCGATCCCGGAGAGTACGCGCCCGCGCGTCAGGTTCAGTTGCTTGGCCACCTTCCAAGTCGGCGGCGGCGGAGGCGTCGAGGCGCTGCTGCGAATCCGCCCGCGAGCCCTCGATTACGCAGACTCTACGGAAATTCCAGCAGCTCTCTAGGCTTTCTTCTGACTCGGCCGCTGAGCTGGGTGAGCCTGGAGAAGATAAATCCAGGCGCTCGGAGGTGCCGAGTGGTTTGTGAAGGGAATATGCCCGAGAGGCAATAATAAATTGTTTATTATCATATTCCATGTTTATAATAGATGTTTATTTCTCATGCTAAAATTGTATTAATCGGAAACGTTAATACATGTGTGTTTAATAAACAAAAGGGTTCCTAGTAAAGCCTCTTTTTAAACTAGCTCATTGATTAACTGATGATCAAGGTTTCCTGATCATGAACATTGGATGTTGTTAATAACGGGGTCATGTCATTAGAAGAATGATGTGATGAACACACACCCAAGTTGGTATAGCAAATACGATCAAGTCATTTAGTTTGTTGCTTTGTATCAAACACATTCAAATAGCTCTTTTCCTTAGACCATGAGATGATGTCAATCACTAATTCCTAAGAGTACTTTGATGACATCAAACGTCACTCCGTAACACGGTGACTATAAAGATGGATTTGGGTACTATGAAAGTATTAGTTGAGGCTCATGCATCAAGAGTGGGATTTGTCCATCCGTGATGACGGAGAGATATACTCTGGGCCCTCTCGGTGAAATCACATTGACATCGCTTGCAAGCATGTGACTAGGTCACAAGAATGTTATATCACTAACGAGTAAAGAGTACTTGTCGGTAACGGATCGAACTAGGTATAGTTGATACTGATGATCGGATCCCGGACAAGTAAAATATCGTGAGACAAAAAGGAATTGGTTATGTCGCTTTACGGTTTACGCGATCACTAGTTCATCGTTGAGTGAATGGGAGTCATTATGGATCTCCGGATCCCGCCGATGATTATTGATCCGAGAGGTGTCTCAATCATGTCCATTTTATTCACGAACCGTAGGGTGACACACTTAAGGTTCATCGATGCATTTGAGTGGATACGAAACACCGGAGAAAAGTATGGACAAGAGGGGACTATTTCGAGTATCGCCGGAATAGTTTCGGGATATCGGAATAGTTAAAGGGGGTATATGTTAATGTTTGTTAATTAAAAGAATTAACAAATATTAAAATATCTGAAATAAAAATGTTTTATTTATTTATGGGAGAAAACCTTTCATTTCTTGAGTGGGGTTTTAATGGAAACCAAAGTGGGATGTTTTAAAGTGAGTGGAGAGATCACTCACATGAAGAGAGGGAGGGCAAGGGGCAGCCCCATGCGCCGGCCACCCCTTGGCCTAGCCTCCTCCTCCTTCTATAAAAGGGAGGGAGGAGCTCCTCTCTTTGTTGTTCATTCATTTTGACCCTTTGGTTGGTCCTTTCTCCCTCCTCCTGTTGATCCATTTTTCAAGCAGTAGCTTAAGCGAAGCGCTGCTGAGATAGTTTCTCCACCACCACCACTAAGTCGTAGTGTTGCTGGAGTTTCCCGTGGATCCTCTACTTCCGCCGCTACCGGAACGAGGGATTGGAGGTCATTGCTGATCCGTGACGTGTGACCAAGTACGGAGGGCGCTGCCGCTTGTGGCGCTCATCTTCGCGACTTTGAAGTCGGGAGTGTACCTCTACATCAACCACGCTTGTTTGCGGAACATTATTCCCGCTTTCGGTCTACGAGGGTGAGTCCTTCAAACCGCTTTTACTTGCATCTCCTAGATATGATCTTGGTGTTTGGTTGCAATCGTAGGAAAAATTTTTGTTTTCCTTGCTTCAAACCCTTGATGGTATCGAGCCGTGTCTATGCGTAGATGTTTTGTACGATTTAAAACACATGTGGATGTGGGCGTTGATAATCATGTTATTGCATACTTTCGTGTATTTTGGATCATGGTGGCATAGTGGGATTTGAAGCGGCCCGACTAACCTTACATGTCCTCGCACATGAGACTTGTTCCACGCCGACATGCAACTAGTATTGCATAAGTGGCTTTGCGGGTGTCTGTTTCTTCTACTATAGTCATGATCTAATTTACAACGGTTTGCTAATAATGTTTTTATCAACGTTGTGGTTCTTGTTCGTAGGTAAGAACAGTTTTTCCTAGAAAGCCCAAAACCACGTAAAATATGCAAAAATAAATTAGAGACGTCTAACTTGTTTTTGCAGGGCTTGTGATGTGATATGGTCATTGATACAAAGATTGTTGTATGAAATGAAATTTATTGTAAATTTAAACAACCGGCAGGAGCCATTTGGTTGTTTTTTCTTTGTATGGCCTGCGTGCTAAGTATATGTCCATGTGATATATTGTAATGGAGGAAGACAATCAAGATGGCAGCATCATGGACCTTGGTGCCATGCCGGTGGAATGATGGAGATCATACCATGTCGCACAAGATGGAGATCAAGTCTTTGAAAGGACCATATCATATCACTTTATTCATGCATGTGATGTTAATCCTTTTATGCATCTTATTTTGCTTGATTATGATCACGTCGATAGCACTATAAGATGATCCCTCCAAATTAATATCAAGATAATAATGTGTTATTCCATAGTATGCACCGTTAAGAAAGTTCGTCGTTTCGAAGCACCACGTGATGATCGGGTGTGATAGACTCTACGTTCGCATACAACGGGTGTAAGCCAGATTTACACACGCAAATACTTTGGTTCTACTTGGCGAGCCTAGCATGTACTGAGACATGGCCTCGAACACGAACCGAAAGGTAAAGCATGAGTCATATGGATGATATGATGAACATATTGATGTTCGCCTTTGAAACTATGCCGTCTCACGTGATGATCGGTTTCGGTATAGTGAATTTGGTTCATGTAATCACTAAAGATGACTAGAGGGATGTTGTTTTTGAGTGGGAGTTCTCGTAGTAATTTTGAATTAACATTGAACTTAATCTATTATGAACTTAGTCTAAATAACTTTGCAAATATGTTGTAGATGGCACCCCTATTTTCAATTTCAATCTGTTCATGGAGAAAGAGAAACTAGCCACCAATGGTAGCAACTTTACCAATCGGGCCCTTAACTCGAGGATTCTCTCACGCTGCTCAAAGGAGCTATGTGCTAGAAGCACCGCTAGGTGACCCGCCTACCGATGATGCCCCCGAGGAGGAGAAAAATGTTTTCTTGACTCGCAAGGAGGACCACAGCTTAGTTCATCAATGCATTTTGTATGGCCTTGAGCCTGAGCCGCTAAAACGCTTTCGAGAACAAAGAATGCTTTTGATACAATGGGAGAGTTAAAATTGATTTTTGACACCCATGCCGCAGTAGAGAGTTATGAAGCTTCGAGAAAAGTTCTTTAGCTGCATGATGGAGGAAAACTTGACTCAGATTAGTGAGCATGTACTCAAAATGTGCAGATGCACGTAGATAAACTCATAGCTTTGGGAATAACGATTCCCAATGAGCTAGGAATTCATCGTGTTCTCGATCTCTGCCACCAAGCTATAAGAGCTTTGTGATGAACTACAACATGCAGGGCATGAAGAAGTCTCTCCCGAGCTTCGTCAATCTTGAAAACTGAAGTGGAGATCAAGAAGGAACATCAAGTGTTGATGGTCCAAAAGACTATCGATTTCAAGAAGAAAGGCAAGGCAAAGGGTAACTTCAAGAAGAAGGGCAAGTCTGTTGCCACATCCGAGAAGAAAACCAAGGCTGGCCCTAAGTCGAATCTTGAATGTTTTTACTGCAAGGGCACCTTTGGGCACTGAAGCGCAATCGCCCAAAATATCTGGGCCGATAAGAAGGGCGGGAATGTGAACAAAGGTATATATGATATACATGTTATTGATGTGTACCTTACTAGTACTCGTAGTAGCGCCTGGGTATTTGATACCGGTTCGGTTGCTAACATATGTAACTCGAAACAGGAGCTAAGGAACAGGCGACAACTAGCAAGGGATGAGGTGATAATGCGCGTCGGCAATGGATCAAAGGTTGATGTGATCGCCATCGGAACGCTACCTATCCAATTACCATCAGGATTAGTTATGAACCTAAATAATTGTTATTTGGTGCCTGCGTTGAGCATGAACATCATATTTGGATCTTGTTTAATGCGAGACGGTTATTCATTCAAGTCTGAGAACAATGGTTGTTCAATTTATATGAATAATATCTTTTATGGTCATGCACCTGAAAAGAATGGTTTATTTATTTTGAATCTTGATAATAGTACACATGTTCATAATGTGAATGCCAAAAGAATTAAGTTGAATGATGATATTGCTGCATATATGTGGCATTGCCGCTTATGTCATATTGGTGTTAAACGCATGAAGAAGCTCCATTCTGATGGACTACTAGAATCACTTGATTATGAATCATTTGAGACATGTGAACCATGCCTCATGGGCAAGATGACTAGAACCCCGTTTTCCGGTACAATGGAGCGGGCAACCGACTTATTGGAAATCATACATACCGATGTGTGTGGTCCAATGAGTGTGTCAGCGTGGTGGATATCGTTACTTGTTACTTTCACGGATGATTTGAGTAGATATGGATATATTTACTTAATGAAACACAAGTCTGAAACATTTGAAAAGTTCAAAGAATTTCAGAGTGAAGTAGAAAATCATCGTAAATGTAAAGATCAAATTTCTACGATCCGATCGTGGAGGAGAGTATCTTAGTTACGAGTTTGGCACACACATGAGACAATGTGGAATAGTTTCACAACTCACTCTGCTGGAACACCACAACGTAATGGTGTATCCGAGCCGTCGTAATCGTACTTTATTGGATATGGTTCGATCTATGATGTCCCTTACAGATTTGCCACTTTCATTTTGGGGTCATGCACTAGAAACAAATGCATTCACTTTAAATAGGGCACCATCTAAATCCGTTGAAATGACACCGTATGAATTATGGTTTGGCAACAAACCTAAGTCATCATTTCTAAAAGTTTGGGGATGCGATGTTTATGTGAAGAAACTTCAACCTGATAAACTCGAACCCAAAGCGGAAAAATGCGTCTTCATAGGATACCCTAAAGAAACAATTGGGTACACCTTCTATCACAGATCCGAGGGCAAGGTTTTCGTTGCCAAGAATGGATCATTTTTGGAGAAAGAGTTTCTCTCGAAAGGTGTGAGTAGTAGGAAGGTAGAACTCGACGAGGTTGTTGAACCTTCTCTTCATGGAATGGCAAGTGCAGCAGCGCCGGAAGTTGTTTCGGAGTTGACTTCACCAAATGAAGAGGGAACTAATGATAAGGATCATGAAACTCCGAAAGAGAACACTACCGCACCTCGCAGGTCAACAAGAGCGCATACTGCTCCTGACTTTTATGTTCCTACTATGAATGTCATGGTAGTTGAGAATAATGACCCTGCGACGTATGATGAAGCGATGATGAGCCCAGATCCGACAAATGGCTAGAAGCCATGAAATCCGAAATGGGATCCATGTATGAAAACCAAGTATGGACTTTGGTGGACCTACCCAATGACCGTAAGGCCGTTGAGAACAAATGGATTTTCAAAAGGAAAATAGACGCTGATGGTAATGTGACCGTCTATAAAGCTCGACTTGTCGCAAAGGGTTTTCGACAAATTCAAGGAGTTGACTACGATGAGACTTTCTCACCCGTAGCGATGCTAAAGTCTGTAAGGATAATGTTAGCAATTGCTGCATTTTTCGATTATGAAATCGCGAGATGGATGTCAAAACTGCGTTCCTTAATGGAAACATTGAGGAAGAGTTGTATATGATACAACCCAAAGGTTTTGTTGATCCTAAGGATGCTAATAAGGTATGCAAACTTCAGCGATCCATTTATGGACTGAAGCAAGCATCACGAAGTTGGAATCTCCGTTTTGATGAGGTAATCAAAGGTTTTGGATTTGTCCAAACTTACGGAGAATCTTGTGTTTACAAGAAAGTGAGTGGGAGCTCTATAGCATTTCTGATATTATATGTGGATGACATATTGTTGATTGGAAATGATATAGAACTTTTGAAAAGCGTAAAAGACTACTTAAGCAAGAAGTTTTCAATGAAGGACCTTGGTGAAGCGGCATATATTTTAGGCATCAAAATCTATAGAGATATATCGAGACGCTTGATTGGTCTATCACAAAGTACATATCTTGACAAGATTCTAAAGAAGTTTAGAATGGACTAAAGTAAGAAAGGGTTCTTACCTATGATGCAAGGCAAGACGTTGAGTAAGACTCAGAGTCCAGCTACAGCAGAAGATAGAGAAGTAATGAATAAGATTCCCTATGCTTCAGCCATAGGCTCTATCATGTATGCTATGTTGTGTACAAGACCAGATGTGGCACATGCTATTAGTTTGACTAGCAGGTACCAGTCTGATCCAGGTTTTGAACACTGGACGGCGGTCAAGAATATCTTTAAGTACTTAAGAAGAACTAAGGATATGTTTCTCATATATGGTGGTGAAGAAGAGCTCGTCGCAAAATGTTACGTCGACGCTAGCTTTGACACTGATCCAGATGACTCTAAGTCTCAATTCGGGTACATTTTTGAAATGAATGGAGGAGCAATGAGCTGGAGAAGTTCCAAGCAATCTGTGGTGGCAGGATCTTCAACAGAGGCGGAATATATTGTCGCTTGAAGCCACAGAAGCGGTTTGGATGAAGATGTTCATATCCGAACTAGGTGTGGTTCCGAGTGCGTTGGACCCGATGGTTATCTATTGTGACAACAATGGTGCCATAGCCAATGCTAAAGAACCAAGGTCACACAAGAATTCCAAGCATATTAAGCGCCGGTTTCACTCCATCCGTGAACATGTCAAGGATGGCGATATAAAGATTTGCAAAGTACACACGGATCTGAATGTGGCAGACTCGTTGACTAAAGCTCTCCCAAGGGCAAAACATGATCAGCACCAGAACTCATTGGGTGTTAGAATCATCACAATGTAATCTAGATTATTGACTCTAGTGCAAGTGGGAGATCAAGGGAATATGCCCGAGAGGCAATAATAAATTGTTTATTATCATATTCCATGTTTATAATAGATGTTTATTTCTCATGCTAAAATTGTATTAATCGGAAACGTTAATACATGTGTGTTTAATAAACAAAAGGGTTCCTAGTAAAGCCTCTTTTTAAACTAGCTCGTTGATTAACCGATGATCAAGGTTTCACGATCATGAACATTGGATGTTGTTAATAACGGGTCATGTCATTAGAAGAATGATGTGATGAACACACACCCAAGTTGGTATAGCAAATACGATCAAGTCATTTAGTTTGTTCTTTGTATCAAACACATTCAAATAGCTCTTTTCCTTAGACCATGAGATGATGTCAATCACTAATTCCTAAGAGTACTTTGATGACATCAAACGTCACTCCGTAACACGGTGACTATAAAGATGGATTTGGGTACTATGAAAGTATTAGTTGAGGCTCATGCATCAAGAGTGGGATTTGTCCATCCAGATGACGGAGAGATATACTGCAGGCCCTCTCGGTGAAATCACATTGACATCGCTTGCAAGCATGTGACTAGGTCACAAGAATGTTATATCACGAACGAGTAAAGAGTACTTGTCGATAACGGATCGAACTAGGTATAGTTGATACTGATGATCGGATCCCGGACAAGTAAAATATCGTGAGACAAAAAGGAATTGGTTATGTCGTTTACGGTTTACGCGATCACTAGTTCATCGTTGAGTGAATGGGAGTCATTATGGATCTCCGGATCCCGCCGATGATTATTGATCCGAGAGGTGTCTCAATCATGTCCATTTTATTCACGAACCGTAGGGTGACACACTTAAGGTTCATCGATGCATTTGAGTGGATACGAAACACCGGAGAAAAGTATGGATAAGATGAGGACTATTTCGAGTATCGCTTAATAGTTTCGGGATATCGGAATAGTTAAAGGGGGTATATTTTAATGTTTGTTAATTAATAGAATTAACAAATATTAAAATATCTAAAATAAAAATGTTTTATTTATTTATGGGAGAAAACCTTTCATTTCTTGAGTGGGGTTTTAATGGAAACCAAAGTGGGATGTTTTAAAGTGAGTGGAGAGATCACTCACATGAAGAGAGGAGGGCAAGGGGCAGCCCCATGCGCCGCCACCCCTTGGCCTAGCCTCCTCCTCCTTCTATAAAAGGGAGGAGGAGCTCCTCTCTTTGTTGTTCATTCATTTTGACCCTTTGGTTGGTCCTTTCTCCCTCCTCCTGTTGATCCATTTTTCAAGCGGTAGCTTAAGCGGCGCTATTCTTGAGATAGTTTCTCCACCACCACCACTAAGTCGTAGTGTTCTTTGGAGTTTCCGTGGATCCTCTACTTCCGCCGCCTACCGAACGAGGTATTGGAGGTCATTGTTGATCCGTCGTGTGACCAAGTCTGCGGGCCGCCGTTTGTGGCGCTCATCTTCGCGACTTTGAAGTCGGGAGTGTACCTCTACATCAACCACGTTTGTTTGCGGGAACGTTATTCCCGCTTTCGGTCTACGAGGGTGAGTCCTTCTGAAACCGTTTACTTGCATCTCCTAGATATGATCTTGGTGTTTGGTTGCAATCGTAGGAAAAATTTTTTGTTTTCCTTGCTTCGAAACCCTTCAGTTTGGCGGCGAGGACCCCCACCATTCGCACCTCGGCATCTTCGAGTCCGACTCCTAGGCCGGAATGGGCCTTCGGTTCCCCATTCGGCATTTTAGAGCACGAGACAGGGGGACCCTCCGATCGGCGCGGAAGTCGTGGCGATGGCTCGCCGGAAACCTCGCCGCGCTGCAGCACGGTTCCCTTAGAGAGGGAAAGGCTCCCGAGGTCGTTGGAGATGAAGGTCAGGCTTAAAGCGGAAGACCTGGCCCGGGAAGAAGGCTGTGGAGGCTTCGCTCGTCGTAGCCATCAAGCTTGACGAAGATCTTGACACAAGCCCCTACCTGGCGCGCCAACTGTCGACGATCGGTTTCGCCGGCAATGAGATTTGTGATTCTAGGGGATTTGTGCGGGATCTAAACTTGATGGTAACACAGGATGCGAGGGCAATCTGTTTTAGACAGGTTCGGGCTCTCTCGGAGGAGATAATACCCTAGTCCTGTGTTCTTGGATATATGAGCTTCCTTTTTCCTTCCTCCTTTCTCTTGTTTCTCCCTCCTCCCCTTATATACCGGGGGGAGGGTACATGGCAGATGGGCGCCACCGGGCCCTCTACATGGTGGCCTTACCAACACCTATTTTGTCTTCGTTGGCTCCGGCGCACTACGTCTTGGAGAGGTGGTTGCGCTTTTCCCGACCCGCGCCTGCCGCCCTGTCAGGTTTCAGCAACCGCAGGCTCTGGCAGTGTCAGGCTGCATGCTTCGTTCTTGGCGGGTTCTTCGGGCGTGGCGCGAAGCTTCCCCGAAGGATCGGGAGTTGGCTTGGGGAACAAGGCGAGAATCTCCTCCGGGCCCGTTGTGGTGCTACTGGGCTTTGGGCCTACTGCTCCGCCCGTCTAGCCCAGTCGGATGTGGGTCCCACAGGTGGGACCCCTGTCTCTGGCATCCCACAACTGGCCTGGTAGCTATTATTGTAGCTGAACTCAGCATATGGCAGACTCTTATCCCAAGAGGTAGCATAAGCCAATGCACAAGCCCTTAGCATATCCTCCAGAATCTGATTAACTCTTTCAGTCTGTCCATCTGTCTGCGGATGATATGCAGTACTGAAGTTCAAACGGGTCCCCATGGCTTCATGCAGCTTATTCCAGAATCTTAAGGTAAATTGGGTACCTCTGTCCGATACGATTTTCTTTGGCACTTCGTGCAAACAGACAATCCTGGTCATATATAGTTCTGCTAATTTATCCCCTGAGTAAGTGGTCTTTACAGGAATGAAATGGGCGACTTTAGTCAAGTGATCCACTATAACTCATATGGAGTCATATCCTCCCTGAGTCTTCGGCAAACCGGTAATGAAGTCCATTCCGATTTCCTCCCACTTCCACTCAGGAATCTTCAACGGCTGCAGCAATCCTGCTGGCCTCTGATGCATTGCCTTGACTCTCTGACATATGTCACATAACGCAACATGTTCAGCAACTTCACATTTTATGCTTGGCCACCAGATTCTCTCCTTCAGGTCTTGGTACATCTTGGCACTTCCTAGATGAATGGAATACTTGGAGTCATGGGCTTCCTCCAGAATCAACTGTTTCAGCTCCATTTTGTTCGGCACACAGATGCGATCCTTAATCCACAACGTGCCCTGCTCATCCAGCTTGAAGTCCTTAGCCTTGCCTTCATCCATTTTGGACTTGATCCTCTGGGTCTTGGCATCATTCTTCTGTCCTTCTATGATTTGGTCCTCTAAGGTAGGCTTCACTTCCAAAGGGGCTAGGAATCCTTCCGGTGCTACTTCTAATTCCAGTTTCTGTAACTCCCTGCATAGTTCGTCCTGGCTTTCGGCTAGCAACACATTCACGGTATGGCTCTTCTGACTCAAGGCATCGGCCACCACATTGGCCTTCCAAGGATGGTAATGGATTTCGACATTATAATCCTTGATCAGTTCCAACTATCTCCTCTGGCTCATGTTCAAATCCGATTGGGTGAAAATGTACTTAAGGCTCTTTATGGTCCGTGTACACCTTACATCTGTTCCCAATCAGATAGTGATGCCACAATTTCAAGGCATGCACTACGGCTGCTAGTTCCAGGTCATGCGTCGGGTAATTCTCCTCATGCGGCCTCAGCTGCCGTGATGTGTATGCAACGACCTTCCGGTTTTGCATCAACACGCACGCAAGTCCCTAGCACGATGCGTCACAATAGATGTCAAAGCTTTGGTTAACATCCGGTAGAACTAACACCGGAGCTGATGGCAATCGCTTCTTTAGCTCCTGGAAACCTCTCTCACATTCCGGCGTCCAGTTAAACTTCTTCTCCTTTTTCAACAATTGCGTATGAGGTCTCGCAATTGTCGAAAAGCCTTCAATGAAGCGACGGTAATAACCAGCCATCCCAAGGAAACTACGGATCTGGGTCACTGTCTTCGGCTGTTCCCAATGTAACACGGCTTCTACCTTGCTTGGATCAACGGTGACTCCTTCTACGGTCATTACGTGCCCAAGGAACTCCACCTTGTCCTTCCAAAAGTCGCACTTGCTGAACTTGGCGAAGAGCTGCTGTTCTCTTAACTTTTCCAACACTAACCTCAGGTGTTCTACGTGTTCTTCCCCTGCTTGGAGTAGACTAGGATGTCATCTATGAATACGACAACGAACTTGTCCAAATATTCCATGAAAACCTTATTCATCATATTCATGAAATATGCGGGTGCATTCGCTACCCAAAGGACATAATCAAACTCTTAATGTCCGTATCTTGACGAGAATGCGGTTTTCGGAATATCCTCTGATCGGATCTTCAACTGGTGATATCCTGATCTCAGATCAATCTTGGAGAAAACTCCGGCTCCTCTAAGCTGGTCAAACAGGTCATCGATTCTGGGTAGCGGGTACTTGTTCTTCACGGTGACTTCATTGAGTGCACGGTAATCAATGCACATCCTGAAACTCCCGTCCTTCTTCTTGACGAACAGAACTGGTGCTCCCCATGGCGACGAACTAGGTCTGATGAATCCTTTCTCCATCAACTCTTCAAGTTGTTTCTTCATTTCTACCAACTCTTCGATTAACATCCGATAGGGCCTCTTTGCTATCGGTGCTGTTCCAGGTACTAATTCAATCACAAATTCTATGTCTCTGTCTAGCGGCATACCAGGTGTTGGTGTATTCTACACCAGGGTGCCCACTACACTTTAGTAAGAGCCGCCCGACACGTAAGCGCCCGAACCACGTCGGCGGCGGTCAAGAAGGTGGCCGCCCAATGGACGAGTGGCGAGCCACGCTGGCTGGCGGGTACCGTGGTGATCGCCAGACGACGATTGGCAACAAGGCCACGCCGGGCGGTCACCGTGTGATCGCCCGGTCAGTGGCGACCAGGCCACGCCGCCAGCGATCAACAGAGGATCGCCCAGCGGACACGTGGCGTCCAGACCACGCCGCTGGCGGTCAGCAAGGTGGTCGCCTGGCGAACATACACCGCCCAGTCCACACCACTAGCACTCAGTTCCCGAGGCCACCTAGTAACCTGTGCGGCTGCACAGAAGGTAAAAGACATTTATTGCGTATCCTGCGCATTAAATGGGAGTAATGAAGGCCACAGTATGGTGGCGCGTGTTTCCAACACGCGCCATTATTACAAATGACGTCACGGTGCAATTTCCCACCCCGGCAGAGCGGGCGAAGCCGACAGGCGCGGGGCCCGAAGCGGGGGAGAGGACGGCTGTGCCAGGGCATTAAGTGGGCTGCAAGAATAGTGATAGGCGCATTAAATGCATCATGTCAAGTGTATTAAATGTACTGCACTCTCGTAAGTCCCGTACGCCCCAGCCAACCCAAGTATAAAAGGTAGCTGGGGTGCTTGGGAGAGGGGGTTCTTCTTCTTCTTCTTCTTCTTCTTCTTCGAGGCTGGTCCATCTCTTTTTGGGTTGGATCTTTTAGATTGGTTCATCCTCTTTGGGGGTTAGAGGCCGGGAGTTCCTGGTTCCCGGTTCTTTCAATTTCTCCAAGAGCACCAACAATAATAACACAAGCAGGACTAGGGCTATTACTCGTGAAGAGGGCCCGAACCTGGATAAATCCGAGAGTCTTCTTGTGAGCTTCGTTTGTTCTCTTTCCACCGTGTCCCGAGCAATCTTCATGAAAGCCCCCTGTTCGGACTTCTTACGCCCCATCTCGGAAGGGGTCTGTTAGCTCATACGCTGATAGTGGCGCGCCAGGTAGGGGGCTCAGTGGCGGGATTGCCCTTTCTTCTTCCATCTTCTTGCGAAGCTTGCGAGAAGCCTTGACGGTCGTCAGCATGGTGGTTTCGCGCTCCAAGCACGACAACCTGCCCGAGGAGAAACAGGCCTCAGCCGGCCGGTCGGCGCCGCCACGGCGTCAGACCTCCCGGGTCCCTCCGTCCAGGGAGGGACGTGTGGTGCTTCCGCGCAAGGAGGACAGCCCGTCCGGTGGTGTCTCCTGATGGGAGACGACACCCCGGCGCGGAACCTTCATGCGGCCCAGCTGCTCCTCGACCACCCCCCGGTTGCGCTAGGGGGCGAAACCCCGACCGTTCCATGGCTGCGGGACATCGCCCGCCTAGTGGATGCCGCCCAGTAGCAAGTGGAGGCGGCAAATCAGCCGGGGGCTTCCGGTGTCGGGCGGCAGGACATGCGCGCGACCGACGCGCAAGCCTCCAGCCGCCCGGCCACAACTTTCCCCGGTCACGAGGGCCGGGACAAAGGAAAGGGTACACAGGTTGTAGCCCCCTCGGGTACAGGGGGACGTGCACATGCTCCCACTTCTTCCCATGGTTCCCCCAAGCCAGCGGGGGGCCACGGGGATCTGAGGGCCCGCCTAGACGAGAGGAGGTCCTAGCGCGATGGTGACTTGTGCAACGTCCTTAGGGGGTGTCGTGCGCACATGCAGCGTCGCGTGGGCCACCCGATATCTAGCGGTCGGTGGGGGACCTCGCTCCCTGGCTCCAGGGAGAGCATAGACTAGCACTCCTCGACCCCATCTCGGGGCCGAGGGGCGGGCGAGCGGCGCTGCTCCCCCTACAACGTTAGATGCCAGGCTTTTTCCCTTCGCCTACGCTAAGCTGCGTGGCCGGAGAGGTTCCGCCCCGCGTCCATCGAGAAGTATGACGGCACCACCAACCCGGAGGAGTTCCTGCAGATCTATACCACGGTGGTGCACGCCGCGGGAGGGTCTGAGAAGATCATGGCCAACTACCTCCCGACATCGCTGACGGGCTCTGCCCGTTCCTGGCTGTTGAACCTCCCACGAGGCTCCGTGCACTCGTTGGAGGGATTGTGCGACATCTTTGTCGCCAACTTTCAGGGCTCCTACACTCAGCCGGGTGTGGAGGACGACCTCCACGCCTTGGAACAGACAAAGGGGAAGTCCCTGAGGGAGTTCATTCAACAGTTCAGCCACTGCCGAAACACAATCCCCCGGATTTCCGAGCAATCGGTGATTATCGCCTTTCGGAGGGGGGTCCGAGATCAAAAGATGCGGGAGAAGATGGCTATCCGCACCATTTCGACCACCTTCGAGCTGTTCTCCCTGGCGCATAAGTGCGCCAGGGCGGCGGAGGCCCGGGAGCGCACAGTGGGGCCGTCCGGCCACAGCGAGGTGGGAACCTCAAAGGCTTCTGACCACAAGAAGAAGAAGAAGCGCAAAGAGGTCGGTGCTGGAGAGATCCTAGTCGCTGAACCGGAGACCAAGCCCCAGAAGCGCGACCGCTGGGACCGGAGGGGTGATCGTCGAGACCCGCACGGCGACCGTGGGGACCGCCGTTCACCCCGCTGAGAAGACGACGGGGGCAGACCTTACTACCCCATCCACAGGACCAACGGGCATGATCTGGCAGATTGTCAGGTCGTGTCCAAGCTGGTGGAATAGCGGCTTAAGGAACACTGCGAAGACGACCGCGATGACGCAGGTGAAGACCCTGCTCCGCTGGCCTTTCAGCAAGCGGAGCACATGGTGGCGTTCATCCATGGTGGCTCCACCACCTACTCTTCAAACTCGCAGTACAAGCGAGAGTTGAGAGAAGTGTGCGCTACCGTACCAACTCCCGGGGCGAGCAGGCTACTGAAATGGCCGGAGGAGCCGATCACCTTCAGTCAGGCCGACCACCCGGAGAGCACCTCAGGCCCGGGCCATCTCCCGATCATGGTTTCTCCCACGGTCCGGAATGCGAGACTCGGGCGAGTGCTTGTCGATGGAGGGAGCTCCATCAACCTTATGTCTGTAGGGGCGTTCAAGGCACTCCAAATCCCTTATGAGGAGTTGCGCTCGGCCCCTCTCTTCTACGGAGTTGCCCCTGGGGTAGGCTTGACGCCCCTGGGACAAGTCCGGCTGCACGTCACGTTCGGAAATGTTGAGAACTTCTGGATAGAGAAAATCAACTTCGAGATCGCGGATTTCGACCTCCCCTACAATGCTTTGCTTGGTCGACTAGCTCTGGTCATGTTCATGGTGGCCACACATTATTCCTACATGATGATGAAGATCCCTGGGCCTAGAGGCCCGATTACTGTGAAGGTGGATCGGCTGGAAGCCCTACGCCTCGACAGCGGTGCGAGGACTGGCCGACACCACCAGCTCGGCTCGAGGTGAGGACGACTGCCCAGAGCTCCCCCCGGTCAGGGCCCGTGCCTCACCTGGTCCCTCGGGTGAGGTGAAGGTGGTCCCCATGGGCGAGTACGGCTCTGGGAAGGTCGTGAAGATTGGTGCCAACCTCAGCACCAAATAGGAAGACGCGCTCGTCACCTTCCTCCGGTCTAACCTAGATGTGTTTGCCTGGGAACCATCTGAAATGACCGGGGCCCCTAGGGAGGTGATTGAACACCGATTGGCAACACTCCCTGGAGTGCACCTAGTCCGGTAGAAAGTCCGGAGGCAGGCACCAGAGCGACAGGATGCCATTCGGGATGAGGTAGAGAAACTGCTATAGGCAACGATTGTACGGGAGGCCGCCTACCCCGAGTGGCTGGCCAACCCTGTGCTCGTCAAGAAGTCGAACGGGAAGTGGCGGATGTGCATCGACTTCACCGACCTCAACAAAGCCTGCCCCAAGGACCCGTACCCCATGCAGCGGATAGACATCGTCGTCGATTCCACATCCGGGTGCGAGGTCTTGTCCTTCCTAGACGCTTACTCCGGCTACCACCAGATCAGCATGGCGCGGGAAGACGAAGAGAAGATTGCTTTTGTGACCCCTCTAGGCATGTACTGTTATGTCCGAATGCCTTTTGGGTTGAAGAACGCTGGTTCAACCTACCAGCGTGCTGTGCACACTATATTTCGGTCGCAAATTGGAAGAAATCTTAAAGTATATTTTGATGACTTGGTAGTGAAGACCAAAAAGACTGCAAGGCTTGTTGAAGATCTAGAGGAGACTTTCTCCCACCTCCGGCAGTATTGTTTGAAGCTAAATCCTGAGAAGTGTGTGTTCGATGTGTCGTCTGGAAAGCTGCTTGGGTTCCTCATTTCCAATCGTGGAATCGAGGTCAACCCGGAGAAGATCACGGCCATCGAGCGCATGCAATCGCCCACACGGCTCAAGCAAGTCCAGTGCCTGGCTAATCGCCTGACCTCTCTTGGCCGGTTCATAGCCTGGCTTGGAGAGAAGAGTCTTCCCTTTTTCAAGCTGTTGAAGAAGACCAACTCCTTCGAGTGGACTACAGAAGCGCAACAAGCACTCAAAGAATTAAAGAAGTACCTCTCCTCCCCTCTGGTGCTGGTCGCTCCCGAGCCAGGCGAGCCGCTACTATTGTATGTGGCGGCCAGTACTACGGTTGTGAGCGCGGCACTGGTGGCGGAGCGTGAAGGTGTCTAGCGGCCAGTTTACTATGTCAGTAAGGTGTTACATGATGCAGAAAGAAGGTACCCGCAGGCTCAGAAGATGGTGTATGCTGTGCTGGTGGCGTCCAGGAAGTTGCGGCATTATTTCCAAGGAAGGGAGATCACGGTGGTGTCTGCCTATCCCTTGCGCGAAATTCTTCACAACCGCGAAGCTGAAGGCCGCATTGCCAAGTGGTCTGTGGAGCTGGGGGAGTTCGGCCTCAAATTCGCCCCCTGTACTACGATCAAGAGTCAAAGGCTGGCAGAGTTCGTTGTTGAATGGACTCCTGCCAAGCCTGAGACTGAGGAAACCCCCGCGCCCTCCCCCTAGGCACTCTGAATTCTCGACGGTTCCTTCAGGCTCGAAGGCGCGGGGGCTGTGGTCCTCCTGGTTTCCCCAACCGGGGACCTCCTCAAGTACGTGGTCGTCCTGGACTTCAAGGACACTAACAACGTTGCCGAGTACGAAGGATTGCTGGCGTGCCAGCGCGCCGCGGCCATCGGAGTTCGGCGTCTACAAGTCAAGGGCGACTCACTGCTAGTCATCAACCAAGCGAGAAAGGAGTTCTCCTGCTCTGATCCCGTCATGGCAGAGTACTTGGCAGAGGTCAAAAATATGGAGCGACATTTCGACGGGCTGGGGTATACTCACATCCCCCGGCGCGACAACTACTTGGCGGACGAGCTCGCGCAGCTCGCCTCGACAAGATCCCCTGTTCCGATCGGAGTCTTTGAAGAAAGGCTTTCGTGGCCGTCCATCGCAGCCCACGTTTCTGGTGGGGACGATGGTGACGCTGTTTCAACCCTTACTCCAGAAGGAAGAGTAGTACCGGCGGAAACACCCGGCCAGGCGGAGTACCCAGGCGATCACCCTGTGGTCGCCACACTTGACCGGGAAGGCACATGGATGGATCCGATCCTGGCCTACCTGCGGGATCAAGTGTGCCCCGACGATGATCGTCGCCACAGAGAAGATAGCACGAAGGCCAAGTGCTATACCCTGGTGGGTGGGAACTTTACCGCCGGGTAGAAAGCGGAATTCTTCAAGTGCATCACTCGGGAAGAGGGAGCGATGCTCTCTGATATCCATAGAGGCGTGTGCGGGAGCCATATGTCAAGTCGAACGATGGTTGGGAAAGCTTTCCGCCAAGGGTTCTATTGGCCAACCACCCTCCAGGATGCTTGCGAGCTGGTAGGGAGTGCGAAGCGTGCCAGTTCCATGCCAAGCAAATCCACCAACCAGCCCAGGCTCTGCAAACCATCCCGCTCTCATGGCCCTTCGCGGTCTGGGGGCTGGATATCCTGGGCCCGTTCCCGCGGGCCACAGGGGGCTACACCAATCTGTTCGTCGCCATCGACAAGTTTACCAAGTGGGTGGAAGCCGAAGCAGTAAGGGCGATTACCGCAGCCGCTGCGATTAAGTTCATGCAGGGTATCTTCGCCCGCTTTGGGGTCGCCAACCGCATCATCACCGACAATGGCACGCAGTTCACCAGCGCTGCTTTCTTGGGCTTCTGTGAAGAAATGGGCACCAAGGTTTGTTTTGCCTTGGTGGCCCACCCGACGAGCAATGGCCAAGTTGAGTGGGCCAATGCGCTGGTGCTGAAGGGCCTCAAGACCAGGGAGTTTGATCGACTCCACAAGCGCGGAGCTCGGTGGAGTTAAGAGCTCCCGACGGTGCTGTGGTCGCTTTGTACCACCCCCAGCCTGGCCACCAGGGAAACTCCTTTTTTCCTGGTCTACGGCGTGGAAGCTGTCCTACCCTTGGAGCTGGCCTTAGGGTCACTGCGCATGGAGGCATTCACTGAGGAAGCCCAGGAAGATCTGCATCGAGAGGATGTTAATCTCCTGGAAGAAGTACGAGATCGCGCAGCCTTGCGCGCTGCCCAGTACCAGCAAAGTCTCAGGCGGTACCACGCCGCCCGAGTCAACGAGAGAACATCGGCGATGGCGACTGGTCTTCTAAGAATTCAGGCGCATGCCGGGTTGCATAAAGCTGTCTCCCAGTGGGAGGAGCCCCTTCAAGGTGGTCTCGGCCTCGCCACAGGCGGTCAGGCTGGCCACTGAGGACGGGGAGGAGTTGGCGAACTCCCAAAACATAGAGCTTCTGCGCAAGTTCTATCCCTAAAATGGCTGTAAGTGCAGAGCTGCGCGCCCCGACCAGTCGAGTTGAGCTGTCCTCTCCAAAGCTGGTCGGGGGAAGCCTCTGCTTAATTCGATCCGCTTTATTCAGCGCTTGTCACCTTCGTTCTCTTTTTTCTGGTTTGCGCCCCGGTGGGCCGTGTCCGCGTAATCGCCCTCAGTACCTTAAGGCTCTCTAAATTCTCGACGGTAAAAGTGGGACCACGGAGTAAGCGTGGCGTGCAAGGATGGGCGATCGGATGGCTAGTTTGGCTCAGTTTTCAACACAGTCATGACGCTCAGGGTGTCCCCGTGAGAACCGACGACTCAAACACCACTGCCGAGAGCCTACTACCCTGCCACACCTCACCAAGTGTTCGACCCCAAGAGACCGCGAGAGTGTTAATTTCACAAGGTCTTAAAGTCCTGAGATGGCGATATTTCGGCGCGAGGGATCTGGACCCTGCACCTCGACTAACACTTAAAGCGTGTGGTTGCCTTTTTGTTCGTCCTGAACCAGCATAGTGGAGGTGCGAACAAGCATCCAAACATACGACGTGAAAAGGGAAATAGCACATGCATTTATAAACATGAATCTAACTTACAGGAGTCCTTTACAAGGGACGACAAAAAAAAAACAAACAACAAAATAAAAGTCTTCACTCCTCATCCGCCGTGGCTTCTGCGGCCTCCTGGTCCTCCACCAGGTCAACGTCCAGCCCGAGCGCCACGTCCTCGGCCATTGCTTCCAGCGCCGAGTTGACCATCTCGAGCTGATCGGCGACTTGCTCAGCGGCGTTGCTGACCTGTGCCTCTGCGCGGGCCCAGTCCCCTTCCACTCCCTGGATGGCCGCCAGGGGGTCAAAGTTGGCGTCCCGGCTGGTGCAGCAGGCGAGCACGTACGACACCGTGGCCGCCGCGACCGCCCGCCCTTCTTGGCTGGACCGGATGGCTAAGGCGACGGGCATGAAGGTGAGGAAGTCGGTGATCCGACTCATGCAGAAGGCATAGTGCCGGGCCGTCTGCTCGACCGGGGCCGGCTGCTCTAGCCCCAATGGCGCCAAGCTGGCCACCATCCGATCAAAAGCAGGACGCAGCATGGAGGTGGTCTCGGCTTTCGCACGAAGCCGCTCGCCCTTCTCCTCGTCGCGCTCTTGGGCGATCGCCTCGACGCGGAGGGTTCCTCGCTCCCTCTCCTGTTGCAGGTCCCGCTCCGACCGCTCCGCTCGGCCGCGCCAGTCCTGCACCTCCTTGCGGAGGCGGTTGTTCTCCACGGTGGCCTCCCTCAGCCTCTCCTTGCTCGTCGCGAGGCGGTCGCTCACGCTGGAGTGCCCAGTCCACACCACTGGCGCTCAGTTCCCGAGGCCACCTAGTAACCTGTGCGGCTGCACAGAAGGTCAAAGACATTTATTGCGTATCATGCGCATTAAATGGGAGTAATGAAGGCCACAGTATGGCGGCGCGTGTTTCCAACGCGCGCCATTATTACAAATGACGTCACGGTGCAATTTCCCACCCCGGCAGAGCGGGCGGAGCCGGCAGGCGGCCTGGCGAGAGAGAGGGACGGCTGTGCCAGGGCATTAAGTGGGCTGCAAGAACAGTGATAGGCGCATTAAATGCAGCATGTCAAGTGTATTCAATGTACTGCACTTTCGTAAGTCCCGTACGCCCCAGCCAACCCGAGTATAAAAGGTAGCTGGGGTGCTTGGGAGAGGGGGTTCTTCTTCTTCTTCTTCTTCTTCTTCTTCTTCGGGGCTGGTCCATCTCTTTTTGGGTTGGATCTTTTAGATTGGTTCATCCTCTTTGGGGGTTAGAGGTCGGGAGTTCCTGGTTCTTTCAATTTCTCCATGAGCACCAACAATAATAACACAAGCAGGACTAGGGCTATTACTCGTGAAGAGGGCCTGAACCTGGATAAATCCGAGAGTCTTCTTGTGAGCTTCGTCTGTTCTCTTTCCACCGTGTCCCGAGCAATCTCCACGAAAGCCCCCTATTCGGACTTCTTACGCCCCATCTCGGAAGGGGTCTGTTAGCTCATACGCTGACACCAGGTAAATCTCCAGGAAACACATCAGGATACTCATTCACTACTGAGACATCCTCTATGTTGATTGCCTTCGTACTGTTGACCATCAATTGTCCATCTCGAACGGTGGTCGCTTGAAATTCCACTTTTCTTCCACACGAGCTCTCAACAGATATGATCCTTCTTCCACAGTCGAGCACGACCTTGTCTGTTGCTACGTCTTCAGGTGCGTAGCGGGCTAACTGGGTAAACTTATTGAGATATTCACCAGCGACCGCCGCTATGCTTTAAGGCTCTGAACTCTTCCTCCTTGAGGTCCATTATTCCCTCCGGCACGTGATATTGACGGAAGGTGGCGGTGAAATTCTAACGGCTACAAGGGTAACTCTCCTATCTTTAGAGTCGCAACTCTCACACATGAGTCTCAACGGACTACTAAAACACTGGTTCTCAAAGCTTCAGGAAGACTTCATCGATCCACTTCACTTCAAGCTCGATGATTCCTTGCTTCACGTTCTTCAGGAATGACGACGACATCCAGTACTTTCTCCTGAAGTGTGAAACATCGTTAACTATTCGAAACAACTCAGGTAAGATTCCCATTTAAACCGAAGGGAAGGATAAAAGTTTTAGCTAAGAGGAGAGAATAGAAGAATAAGATAAGTCAAGAGCATATTATTTTTTCAAGTTAAATTTTCTCTTTAGAAAATAATTTTGAAACTCCTAGAGATGGCCAATCTATCTAGGGTCAAGACCTACAGTCAACCTGGCTCTGATACCACCTCTGTCGGGACCCGAATATGCAAATCCGGACCCTCTGTGTATTCTGCACTAGTCCAGGATCACACTAGTGCACACAGTAATAACAGGGATGAAGTACCACAATCATACACAACGGAAATATAATAAAGTACTTCGAACATTAAATAAACTGGTTACAAGACCTTAGACTATCTCCAGCAATTTTCCTTCATTCCATTCCCTTCCCTATTCCCTTCCCCATATTCATTCCCTTTATTTCCTACCATCTCCAGCAACATCTCCTCAAGGGATTTGTGAAGGGATTGGAGAGATAATCCCTTTCTAAAGGGATTCACTGTTTGAATCTCTTCCGAAGGGAATTGTGAAGGGAATCCGCTGGAGCACTTGGGATCTATTCACGAAGGGATTTTGGAGGGGAAGGGAAACTGTTGGAGATAGTCTGAAGGTCACCTTACAATATTAGCCACGCAGGGCTTACAATAGCAAAAGTAAATAATCAGCAGCGGAACAAAGAACGTCGGTGACTCCCATCAATATGCCACAGGCAACTGACAAGGTTCAACTCGTGGATAATTGCCTCCTCGTGGAACTTCTCCGAAGTTGAAGTCTTCTCCTCAACTGATGATTGTGTTGGAAGCAAGGGTGAGTATACAACATACTCAGCAAGTCATGCACAGGGGTGCAATCCTATTACTATATGCATGGCTTGTTCCAAAGGAATGGCTTAAGTGGTTGTTTTGCATCAAACAACATTTTGCTTTAATTAAATAATCTTAATAGATTCAAAAGCGGTAAAACCATATTATACAATAAGTTATCAATATCTTTTCCAAATAGATTGGCACAAACCCCTAAATCACTTTAGCAATTATTGCTGGCGTACAGCCACCCATTCCCACATTTTTATTTTAGAAAATCTAACCCTTGACTGTAATCCCCGAGCTTTATCCAGTACCGTGGACTCGGATATTCGAATAGTTTTGACACACTCTGCAGAGGTTGTACACTTTACCCACATGATACAGTCGCACACCACAAAGGCGATTGACCATAACGAAGTTTTTCAGAAACCTCCATCTACACCGATGACCCTCTCCGGTATTGCCTTCACTACCACTTCCACCACGAAGGATAGAAGTGTAGGACCGACAATCACCGTTGGATAGGGTACCAAGTCGTAGCCTGTCGCTCCCACGCACGCTGATTACCGGTGTAACTGTCACCCTGAGGTATCAAAGGTAAGACTTCAGAATCCTACTAAACTAAGACCGTCCCACTCCAGTCATGTGGGGTGTGTTTGGTTGCCTGTATGGTGTCTGAATCGCATGAGTGGATGCAACTGTATCTGTTAGACACATGTTTGGTTTCCTATTCATCCTGGCCAGGTGGATGCAATTGCACCCACTCATACAGGATGGAGAAAACACAGAAATTGAACTTCTCTCTAATGCAGGCCCTGAGATGCACAAACAAGCAACCAAACAACTTAACTTGCATCCACTCAGTCAGGCCAAGACTAGCCTGGATGGCTCATACGAAACAAGCTAGGATGGTGCTGGTAACCAAACACACCCGTGGTTGCACGAAAGGCCCAGTTCAAAGGCTTGCAAGGTGAAGTCCTTAACTGTCCAGGGCAAGACATCCTTCTCACAAACCCTGACCCAAATCTTCTCACATCACTCATCCCATTGCCGCAAAGGCTGTTATCTCAAATTCTGTGCCATAAAGGCTCACCTGGCATAAAGTCTCATACCACTTGCCCCAGACTAAATCTTTTCCCACCCCTGTTCCATTATTGTGCAACACATGCCAACAATAATATCAGTTACCATGTAGAACCACAAAGGTACCTACACTTCACATCATCACATGGCAAGATCACACTTAACTTCCAAAATCATTCCATTTGTCATTAGTCAATATTATTTTGCTATTTGAAATATATTTCGCGCAAGCATAGCTAAGCAACTAGTCACGGTCTAGCCTCCTGTGTTGGCACAATCATATCATCCAACAATTTAATCCCAACTTTAGGTGACAATGGAATATATGGCATACAAATATTATTAACAAGGATGGAATTAACAATTAGGTGGATTAACTAGTTACCCCAAATTAAACTATTCATTTTAATCAACATAACATGCATAATTTAAAACAAAATATATTTTCAAAAGCTAGGAACAATATGGTCAAAGCACAACTTGCCATCGTAAAGCAGCGAGCCTTGGTTTAGAGCTTGATCTTTGAAATCCGTGTCCTCACACAGCTCGACGTCTACGCGTAGCAAATAAACACTCGGAACAACGTACAAACACACATTCAAAAATAATGCTACAAATCAAACTAGCTTAAAATCCCCATGCAAATTTCTAGTTAATTAGTTTAGCATTTTCTAAGATTGATAAAATTTGTTTTGGAATTTTTGGACGTATAGTTTAAGAGATACAAAATTCTCAAGTTTGGACTTTTCGCGAATAATTTAACAGTATAAATTTATTTATAAAATTTCATAAAAAATATTGTAGAAAGGTATTAATTTTTAGATTAACAAAATTTGTTGCAAGCGATTCGGACTTAGAACGAATTTTTAGCGAAAAAGACAAAATTCGCGATTTTGGAAAAGTTCATGTATAACTAACTTTCTAGTTTTCTTTTCCCTGTGCATGGCACTGTTCGGCGTGAGCACTCTTCTCGCATGCGTACTGGAACGACTGGATACAAGTTCAAATATGTATATGCTCGTATACACACTTGCTTCACGTACATGTTCAAGTATATATATACCCACATATACTTATATGCTTCCTAACTATATACATGCGGCTCATTCGACTAATATACGTATACAGACTAACATATATATATATATATATATATATTCATGATTTGGCCTAATACATGCGCTCGCCTAACATACCTACGAATGTATAAACTTATGCATGCGTTCAATATATATCTATACTAGTAAAGTGTACGTGCGTTGCAACGGATCTCAAATAGATGATGACACCATAAATTCTAAACTCTTAAAAATAAAAAAATGAGAATTTAAAAATCGAGCTATCATTTATTTGAGATCTGTTACTGAAGAATCTCTGAACAAGAACAACCTTATCACCCACTGGGCCTTGAGCCCCTACTGTTCTGGCCCAAGAACGGCCTGGCAGATTCACCATCACCACCAACTCATTCTTATAATAGTTAAGATATCCGGGCTAGCATATATATAAAAACATACATGCTTCTAACATGCTTACGTATATTCTGGCGTTCATCTAAACTAATACATATACACGCGTAAATACACGACGAGATCCACCGATTAGTAAAGATAGAGCACGCGCGAAAGAAAAGAAATACTACCGATCGGCAGTGGCAACGACGGCGGCGACGCAGGAAAGCGGCGGCGGCGTCGGCAGCGATGGCGAAGCGGCGATACTCACGACGGCGGCAGCGTGAATGATCTGAAGCAACGGCGACGAGACGACCAACGGTGACAGCAACGAGACGGTGGCGACGGTTAGACAGCGACGACGGCGACGACGTAACCGGCGGCGACGTTGCTAGCTCTTGCGAGTGCAGGAAATGGAGAAACGTGTGTTGCTAGAAAATGGAGGAACATGTGTGTTTGTTGGAGAATGGAAGTGACTGGAAGTTTTACTCGTGAATGGTGGCTAGCAAATGGGAAACGTTGCTAGTGAATGGTTGCCGAAGTAGTAAATTGCAAGAAATGGGAAATGTACAGGACGTTACTTGCTAGTTCAATCACTCAGGGAATTGAGAAACGGCTAGCAGTGCAAAATGACTAGTACTGTAATTGGAAATGGAACGGTTTGGCTAGAAAATGAAACTGGAGATGGTTTGAAGACGCCATGCAAAACAGCCATGCAAGGAAACGTATATGCGGCTTCATGCATGAACGTTCATGTGGGAGGTTAATTAAGCTAACGTTACCTGCGTAGGAACTAATGCATGCACTAATCCACTCCATCTAGAGGAAACGGCTGGAAAACAAGGAATGGGAATGGCTGAGACCAACCAACGTCCACATACAGGCTTACACGTATACACATATACGTTCTCAAAAACGTGCCGCGAAAAAAATAATTGGGAGATTCTAAAAATCTAAAAAATTCCTCTAAAATACTAGGAACTATTTGGAACCTAACGAAGTTGGTTTCGCGATTTTTCGGCGCGTAGATTTTCCGTGAAAATTCTTTTTGTGAATCAGACACCTGTACCGATTTTTATAAAATCAACGACTTACGTTATATAACATATTTTTCGAAAATATTTGAAGTGAACACTCTCGTCTACCAATTATCTTAATTATCAACAAAATTTTGGATTTTATGCTTTAAGCAAAAATGCGTGATATTTATTTAATGCGATTAGTTCAATAAACTTGAGTCCAAATAAATTCCAGAAAATTCTAAATAATCCCAGAAACACAATAAATATATTAAAAGAAATTTTTGGGATGTTACAAGTTCACCGCCTCCTTCCGTTAGTATCATGCACTAGAAGGAATTATGGACCTCAAGAAGGAAGAGTTCAGAGCTTTAAAGAAAGGCAGCCAGTCAGTAGCTGAATATCTCAATAAGTTTACTCAGCTAGCCCGCTACGCACCTGAAGACGTAGCAACAGACAAGGCCAGGCAGTCTCGCTTCATGAAGGGACTAAACTCTGGACTGCAGGTGGGACTGATTACCCACACCTTTCCTGACTTCCAAGAGCTTGTGAACAAGGCGCTCATCCTGGAGGACAAGCGCAAGGAAGTGGATGACCACCGGAAGCGCAGGATGGCACAGTAGGGAGCATGCCAAGGAGGGCAACGCCTGAGAGTTGCACCAAATCAATTTTTCAGATTCCAGCCGCAGAATGCTGCAAAAACATCGTCGCCAGCACCAAGACCTACCAACCAGAACTACCAGACACCAGCTCCAGCCAGGAACGCCGCTGCAAGCAGCCAGCAGGGCACAGTGAGGCGTTGTTATACGTTCAATGAACCAGGGCACTTCTCCAACAATTGCCCCAAGAAGACGGCAGGAGTGACCCCCGTTCGCTTCAACCTTGGGACGACCCCAGCCAGGACAGCCGCACCAAGAGCAAGCCGTGGAGCTGCACCACCAGGAACCGCATCTCAAACTGTGGTGAGAGGCCGTGTCAACCATGTCACCGCCGATGCACTACAGAAAGCTACATACGTCGTACTGGGTAAGTTACTGGTTAACTCGGTACCTGCAAGAGTTTTGTTTGATTTTGGAGCTTCGCATTCGTTTATTTCCCGAATTTTCGCTATGAACAATGGGTTGAAAATGGTGAACCTTAGGCATGTACTGCTAGTCAAATCCCCGGGATCGGAACTCCGATCTAATGTAGGATGTTCTGGGGTAAGGATACTTATAGGTGGAACGGAGTTCCTAGCAAACTTAATAGTATTGGAGACTCAGACCCTAGATGTTATCTTGGGAATGGATTGGTTATCCAAACACAAGGCTGTGTTAGACTGTGGGTGAAGAATCATAACAGTTGAGAGCCCTTGTGGGAGAAAGGTGGAATTTCAAGCGACTGCCGTTAGTGATGGATAGATGATGGTCAACAGTGTGGAAGCTATCAGCATGAAGGATGTACCAGTGGTCAATAAGTACCCAGATGTCTTTCCTGAAGATTTACCTAGTATGCCGCAAGACATATACATAGAATTTGTGATTGAGTTAGTACCCGGGACATCACCGATAGCAAAGAGGCCTTATCGGATGTCAACCGAAGAGTTGATGGAGATGAAGATATAGCTTGAAGAGTTGATGGAGAAAGGATTCATCAGACCGAGTTCGTCACCATGGGGAGCACCAGTTCTGTTTGTCAAGGAGAAGAACAGGAGATTCAGGATGTACATAGATTACCGTGCACTCGATGAAGTCACCGTGAAGAATAAGTACCCACTACCCAGGATCGATGACATGTTTGACCAGCTGAGAGGGGTCGGAGTATTCTCCAAGATTGATCTGAGATCAGGATATCACCAGTTGAAGATCCAATCAGAAGATATCCAGAAGACCGCATTCTCGTCAAGATACGGACATTACGAGTTCACTGTTATGTCCTTCGGTTTAACAAATGCGCCAGCTTACTTCATGAATATGATGAATAATGTTTTCATGGAATATCTGGACAAGTTCGTTGTTGTATTCATAGATGACATCCTAGTTTACTCCAAGACAAGGGAAGAAATGCAGAACACCTGAAGCTAGTGTTGGAGAAGCTAAGGGAATAGCAGCTCTTCGCCAAATTCAGCAAGTGTGACTTTTGGAAGGACATTGTAGAATTCCTTGGACATGTGATGACCGTAGAAGGAGTTGCAGTTGACCCAAACAAGGCGGAAGATGTGTTACATTGGGAACAGCTGAAGACAGTAACCCAGATCCGTAGTTTTCTGGGAATGGCAGGTTACTACCATCGCTTTATTGAAGGCTTTTCGACAATTGCGAGACTTCTCACGCAATTGCTGAAAAAGGAGAAGAAGTTTAACTGGACGCCGGAATGTGAGAAATGTTTTCAAGAGCTGAAGAAGCGATTGACATCAGCGCTGGTGTTAGTCCTACCTAATGTTAATCAGAGCTTTGATATCTATTGTGACGCATCGCGCCAGGGACTTGGGTGCGTGTTGATGCAAAACCTAATGGTCGTTGCGTATGCATCAAGGCAGCTGAGGCCGCATGAAGAGAATTACCCGACGCATGACCTAGAGTTAGCAGCCGTAGTGCATGCATTGAAGTTGTGGTATCATTATCTGATTGGGAACAGATGTGAAGTGTACACAGACCATAAGAGTCTTAAATACATTTTCACCCAATCGGATCTGAACATGAGGCAAAGGAGATGGTTGGAGTTGATCAAGGATTACAATGTTGGAATCCATTACCATCCGGAAAAGGCCAATGTGGTGGCCGATGCCTTGAGTCGGAAGAGCCATACCATGAATGTGTTGCTAGCCGAAAGCCAAAACGAGCTATGCAAGGAATTTCAGAAGCTGAGGCTAGAAGTAGTACATGAAGGATTCCTAGCCACGTTGGAAGTGAAGCCTACCTTAGAGGACCAAATCCGAGAAGGGCAGAAGGATGATGCCAAGATCCAGAGGATCAAGTCCAAAATGGATGAAGGCAAGGCTAAGGACTTCAAGCTGGATGAGCAGGGCACATTGTGGATTAAGGACCGCATTTGCGTACCGAGCAAGAAAGAGCTGAAACAGTTGATTCTGGAGGAAGCTTATGACTCCAAGTATTCCATTCATCCAGGAAGTGCCAAGATGTACCAGGACTTGAAGGAGAGATTTTGGTGGCCAAGCATGAAACGTGAAGTTGCGGAGCATGTTGCATTGTGCGACATATGTCAGAGAGTCAAGGCAATGCATCAAAGGCCAGTAGGGTTGCTGCAGCCATTGAAGATACCTGAGTGGAAGTGGGAGGAAATCGGAATTGATTTTATTACTGGTTTACCTAAAACTCAAGGATGATATGACTCCATATGGGTTATAATGGACCGCTTGACTAAGGTCGCTCGTTTTATCTCGGTAAAGACCACTTACTTGGGAGATAAGTTAGCAGAACTGTACATGACCAGGATCGTCTACATGCATGAAGTGCCGAAGAAGATTGTATCGGACAGAGGTACCCAATTTACCTCGAGATTTTGGAATAAGCTGCACGAAGCCATGGGAACCCATTTGAACTTTAGTATTGCATATCATCCGTAGATAGATGGACAGACTGAAAGAGTTAATCAGATTCTAGAGGATATGCTAAGAGCTTGTGCATTGGTTTATGCCAACTCTTGGGATAAGAATTTGCTGAACGCCGAGTTCAGCTACAATAATAGCTATCAGGCCGGTCTACGGATGTCACCTTTTGAGGCATTGTATGGTCGACCTTGTCGAACACCATTGAATTGGAATGAGACAGGTGAATGCCATGTCTTTAGGCCGGATATTCTTCAAGAAGCCGAAGAGCAGATTGCCATGATCAGGGAAAGGTTAAAGGTAGCTTAGTCAAGACAAAAGAGCTACGCCGATAACCATCGCCGAGACTTAAGTTTTGAGCCGGAGGATTTCGTGTACCTTAGAGTTACACCCCTCAAGGGAGTTAAGAGATTCTATGCCAAAGGGAAACTCGCACCATGTTATGTTGGACCATTTAAGATTTTGAGCCGCATAGGCGAAGTTGCTTACCAGTTGGAGTTACCGCAGTCATTGGCAGGTGTGCATGATGTGTTCCATGTGTCACAACTGAAGAAGTGTCTTTGAGTACCAGATGAGCAGACACCGTTAGAGTCAATAGAGCTGCAGGAGGATCTGACTTACAAGAAGCACCCCGTGAAGATTCTGGACACCATGGATCGAGAGACGAGAAATAAGTCAACCCATTTCTGCAGAGTCCAGTGGAGCAACTATGTAGAGAGTGAAGCGACTTGGGAACGCGAGGAGGATTTGAAGAAAGAGTTTCCAAACCTATTCCTTAGTCATTACGAATCTAAAATTCGAGATTACATGTTAGGAGAGGTTTGTAACACGCCAATTTTTATTTTTCATGTATTTAAATGAAATTTTTTATTTTTGAGAATTTTTGGAATTTTCTGTAATTTATTTGGATTTAATTTCAATTTATTCCATTTTGAAATAATTAAAGAATCAAAATTTATAAATAAATTTTGTTGGAAATATTTTATTTGAGTCCAAAATGTCTCAAAGTTTTTTCCAAATTTTTTTTGGAATTTTTCTGATTATTTTGCTATTTTTCTTGACTTATTTGAATTTCTAGAAATTATTTTAATTATGAAATCGCTGGAAAAACGAGTCGGTTCCACTGTTCACCCGACCGAACCCGAGTCAGACTCGAGTCCGAGTCCGACTCGAGCCCGACCCGAGCCGGAGCCAAACCCTAACCACGTGACCGTTGGATCGGGATCCAACGGCCACCGTTGCGCCACGTCACCGAGCCCGTTCCCCATGCGAACCCGCTCGCACCCGAAGCAATCCCAGCCGTTGAGCGTGGACACGTGGACGGCCAGGATGGAGCCACGTCGCCTCTCCGTGTCGCCGCCGAATTCCGCCGTCGTGCGCGGGTGGACCTCGGTTTCCGCGAGATTCACGGAAGCCGAGGCCCCTATTTAATGCGCTGCCGCCACCAACGTGCTCTCCTATTATGTGCGCACGTTTTGCCCTAGGCCATCGAGCTCCAGCCGATGTAGTCTCGCCGCAATCGCTCGCCGAAGTTGGAGGAAGAGTCCGCCACCTTTCTTCGCTGTTTCCCGCCGCGTCCGCCGTCCTCCGCCGTGAACAAGCCCAGATCCGGAACCGTCGTGACGAGACGCGTCGGAGGGTACCACTCATCTCGCCGGAACTGCACCAAAACACCGTCGGGCTTGTCATCGTTTTTGTCTCCGGCAACCCAGCTCCGCCGTGGCCATCGCCGAACCCGCGAAGCTTCTCCGCCGTTCGATCTTCATCGCATAACCAGGATTTGTCCACGTCACCCGTGGGTAAGTTCCACGTTTTATTTTTTTGATCTGTTTTCAGCCGTTGGATCTAGATCCAACGCTCTAGATTGAGCCACATAGTCGTAAACTGCACCGTACTAGGGTCAGATCTCAGCCATTAGATCTAGATCGTACAATTAGGGTTAATCCGCGTTGTAGCGTTAGATGAGATCTCAGCAGTTCGATCGAGATCGAACGATGTAGATTGAGCCACGCGTCGCACGCCGGGTCATGCCACGTCGCCCCCAGCGATGCGGTGAAACCCAATCGGATCTCAGCCATCCGATTCAAATCGAATGGTCCAGATCAACCACGTTGTTCACAACGTGCAGGATCCAGATCCAATCTGAACCGTCGGATTTCAAACCGACGGCCCAGATCAAGCCACGTGTTCGGGAGCCGAACCGACGCGGTCAGCGCGGGCGTGCCCGGTTGTCGCTGACGTCACGCGTGACGTCAGCACGGGCCCGTATGTCAGTGGCTGGCGCAACCGCACCATGACGTCATCCGTGACGTCACGGTGGGGCCCGCGTGTCAGTCCGCTTGGCCGAGCCGTGCTGACGTCAGCGCTGGCGTCACCCGAGTGGGTCCCGCGTGTCAGTGAAACGTGCACCCGTGGACCGTGTCCACAGTGGACCAAAGCCGAACCGTGGACCGAGTCCATGGACCAGATGACGCAATGCTGATGTCATAAATCTGGATTTTCAATAGGAAAATAAATGAATTAATTCGGTTTATTGATTTATTTGAATTTTCAAACTTCAAATGCTTATAACTTTTGTATTTTAACTCCGATTTGAATTATTCCAATTTCTAAATTTTTATAAAATTGAGATCTACTTAAATGTGAATTTTAATTAATTTGTGGACATATGTTTTTCTCTGTTTATATTTATTTAATAGATTCTTTAAACTTTAAACGAGTATAACTTTTGTGTTTTAACTCCGATTTGGACGATTCAAATTTCTAAAAATTTATAAAAATGTGCTCTCTCTATTTAGGAATTTTATTTGAATTGTTGGACACTTTTTGTCCACTGCTTGATTATTTGTTGCTATTCGCACGCGTTACGAGTAGACGTTGAAGTTCCCGAAGGCTACGAAGGTCAAGTTTTGACCTAGGAGCCAGCTCGGGACCAAGAGCAAGTACTTTTTGAAGGCAAGTTATGCTTTGACCATATTGCTCCTATTCTTGATAATTAGTTTGATTTAAATTATTGCATGCTAGTTTAATTAGAAATTGTTTAAATTATTTCTGGGAATTAGATAAATGCCAAATTGCAGTATGACACCTTGATAAATTAAATTATGTGCCATGAACCCTTATCACCCTAGTTGTGAATATGTAGTTGGACATTATTAAGTTGCCAAGATTGGGTACTTAAACCGTCGTAGTATATTGCTTAGACTTACTACGTGCATATGACATGATTTTGGACTATCAAATGTTAATATTGACTCAATGAGATATTGAACTGTTTTGGAAAAGTATCATGTGTTGTGATTGTTGATGGCACGTGGTGCATGGTAATCAACGGGGTTTGATAAATAGATTTAGACTGGGGCAAGTGGCAAGAATGATATGGTGGGCCATAAGTGGCAGCGGGGATGTCGTTTTGGTTCTTCGGGTAGTCTTGCCCTGGTCACCATAAGGACTTAACCTTGCAAGCCTTTGATCTGAGTCAAACGTGCAACCACATGTCTGTAATGGGACGGACCTAGTTGAGTAAGTTACTAATAACTTACATGTGGTACTTCAGGGTGTCAACTACACCTTTTGTGTAGCTTGAAAGGGGAGCGTACCAGGGCTGTGGCATGGTACCCGTCCAACGGTATGTCGGTCCCATACTTCGCCTCTGTTAAGGGAAGGGATGGTGTATGACAAAAGCCGGAGAGGTTCACTTGTTTAGTTTGCGGTCTCTGAAAGGCTTTGTTACGATCCCTCGCCTTTGTGGTGTTTGACTGTATCTTGTGGGTAAAGTGCATAATCTCTGCAGAGTGTACAACCTATTCAAATAGCCGAGTCCATGGTATTGGACAATGTTCGGGGATTACGGTCAAGGGTTAGACTTTCATGAAAACAACTTGGACATGAAAAGTTTGGTTGGGTTTATTGATGACATTAATGGAAATGTGGATTAGGAAAGGGAAGAATGTTTATTTCACTCCTGGAAAAGTTATTGATATTATCTTTACTTTTACTGCTTTCGAATCTACTTATGCTACTTGTTAAGTGCTGTTTTACTGCAAATGTACCTGTTAGCCTATCCTTTGAACTAAGCCATATATGTAGAATATTAGTTTGCATTCTGTGCATGACTTGCTGAGTACCAAGTACTCACCCCTTGCAACAATACAACACCAGTTGAAGAAGAAGCGATGCCAGCTTTGGAGGAAGAACTTCAGGAGGAACCATTCATCTAGGGAGCAAGCCCAGTCAGTTGCCTGTGGTATACTGGATGGCGCCACGTTGATGCTTTCATTCTGCTGCAATTTATTTCCTTTAATAAGTTTTCGCCTTGTGTGGCGTACTCGTGTAACTTGACCATAAGGTCGAGCAACCAGTTTGGTTATTTTAATTAACGTACTTTACTTCTATTGATGTGTATGATTGTGATATTTAACGATGTTGAGACTGTGTGCACTAGCGTGATCCTGGACTAGTGTTGAATACACAGAGGGTCTGGATTTGCAAATTCGGTTCCCGACAGAGGTGGTATCAGAGCCATACTTACTATAGGGCTACCCCTTAGTTAGAATGGTCGTAGTGAGGATAAAACCTATTTTCTAAAGTTAAAACTTGACAAGATGATAAATGAACTATCGCCTTATCCCCTTCTCTCTTTTCATACCCCCTTTGCTGAATTTCTCTTGCTCTCACGTGGTTTAAAAGTTGTTGCGTTCTCACGTGAGTGTCTCTTGGCAGATGAAGATGCTCAACAACTACGCCGAGCGCGAGCAAGGCTACGCCGCTGAGTTATGGCGTATGCTACAGGTACTTGGAGGTTTCGAGAGGCCACTTTACCAAGGTACCACTATAGTGCAGGCTGGATTGGTCAAGGCATGGGACGTCAAGATCATCGTGTATGCACAAGAGAAGACAAAGTTCAGCTGCCCATGCCACTTCACGGCCAGGAAGTCTACATTTGAGATGGGAATCCAGGAGGTGTCGCGCCAAGCTATGAGGCACATCGCTCGCACCTACTCTAGAAAACTGGAGGGCACAGTGTTTTGCCACCACCCACGCCGAGACAACAGGATTGAGTGGGAGCCGATAGAAGATGAGGATGTCACCATCACACATTTGGCGAGGTTCGTCATCGCGCAGGAGGATGTACTCGATGATACAGTGCAGGAGCTGGAGAAGGCCCATGAGGAGGTCAAGAAGGAGAAGAAAAGTCTGCAGGAGGTTCGAGAGTATATGTCTCAACTTCTGCGAAGAATCGATGAGCTGGAAACGGCATTGTATGGACAGGAGCCAGAGCCAGTACTGGAGCTGCACGAGCCAGATCCCGAGGAGCCACAGCCACAGCCTGCGCCTGAGCCACTAGATGATTTCTTTACACGCTTTAATAAAATTCTTAACAATTTGTGTGCTGTTGAAGTTAGCTTTGATGCTGCTGCTAATTCTAGACAATTGCTTGGTGCATTAGACATGTCTATTTGGGAGATGAAAGTTACATCCATTAGAGAATCTACTATCATGAGTTCACTTACATTAGATGTTCTTTATTCTAAGTTGAAAACTCATGAGTTGGATCTTCTTGCTAGGAAGAATGATCATAAATCGTTTGCTCTATCATCTCAATCTAGCATGTCTCTTAACAATACTTCTTCAAGATGTGCTTTGTCTTCCTTGTCTTTATTAACCGATGAACAGATTGAAGAATTTCCCAAAGAAGACTTGGCACTACCCTCTTCTCTCTTTAACAAAGCTTTGCAGAATGTGAGAATGAGAAAGAGAGGTTGTCCTCAAAGGTGCTTTGAGTGTGGTGATCTCAACCACATGCGTTCAAATTGACCTAAGCTTGCAGGTAAAGCTTCAAGGGAGGAAAAAGACAACGACGGAAGAAAAGAGAAGAAAAATTTCTCTTCAAGTGATAGAAAGAAGAAGAGCTTCCTCAACCACAAAGTTGTCCACCGAGTTCTTTCCGCTCTTGAACAAGTCAATTTGAGCGATGTGGACTCGGAGAGCAGCGAGGATGATGCAACTCCAAGCAAGCATGATTTGATGGGGTTGTGTCTCATGGCAAGCAGCAAGGATAGCTTCATCGAGGATGACCATGACAGCGACTTCAATGAGGTACATCCTTCTTATGATGAATTAGCTATTGCTGTTGCCCGTCTTGAAAAATTGCTTGACAAACGTGACAAGAAAATAAAGAAACATGATTTCATTGTTGAATCATTCAATGATGAAATTGCTAGACTTAAGACTTTGATTCCTGATGATGATACTTGCAAATCATGTGACTTAATTTACAATGAGCTCACCTTGCTTAGGAAAGAACATGCTCTTTTGTTACATCAAAATGAGAAAAATAAGAAACATGTTAAACATGCTAGCTGTTCCACTGATGATTTGCATGGTTCAATTTCTTGTTCTAAATGCTCAACTCTAGAATTGAAGTTGAATGATGCAAATACTAGGGTTTCTCAAGTAACAGATGCTTTGCTTACACATGAGGTTCTTTCATGCTCAACTTGTCGCAAGCAAAAAGGAAAAGTGGATGTTCCTTGCAATAATTGTTTAACTCTTGCTAAGAAAGTTGATTACATGCAAAATTCTTTGGAACGGTTCACTAATGGCAAGAAATATTTGAACATGATTTTGGATAAATCAAAGGTTAGCTCAAATAAAAAAGGTTTAGGTTTTGATCTTCATGCTTCAAACATGCATGTTTCATTTCTCATTATGAGCCTAGGGTGAAGCAAACACCTTTTGTTGATAAGAACACGAGAAAGGACAAATCTGATTTTGTGCATAAGAATACTCGTGTTGTGCCTACTTTGTTGCGTCGTGTGTCTCAGTACTGGATTCCTAAAAATCTGATTTCTAACCCCAATACTGAGACCTCGACATGTTTTGCTATGTAGGCTTCTCGCGCGAGGAAGGAGAACATATGGCTAGTAGATTCCGGATGCTCATGCCACATGTCGGTGATAAGAATTGGTTCTCCTCCCTCACTCGTGCATCTCGTGCTGAAAGTGTTACCTTTGGAGATGCTTCTACCTCTTCTGTTGTGGCAAAAGGTATAGTGAAGGTAAATAACAAGTTTATGTTTAAGGATGTGGCTCTTGTTGAAAACTTGAAATATAACTTGCTCTCTGTCTCACAAATGATTGATGAATATCTTGAAATAAGCTTTAAGAAAAATGAATGCAAAGTGTTAGATGCTTCAAGAGACCTTGTTTTCAGGATTTCACGCTTTGGAAGAGTATTTAAAGCTGACTTTGATGTATCACCTTATTCTAAGCATAGGTGTCTAGTTGCCAATATTTCTAAAGATTTATTCTTTTGGCATCATAGACTTGGTCATGTTGGTTTTGATCATCTTACTCATGTAAGTGGATTAGATCTCATACGTGGTTTGCCTAAGCTTAAAGGTGATAGCGATCTAGTATTCTCTTCTTGTAGACATGGCAAGATGATTGCAGGTTCACATCCACCTCTTACCATGGTGATGACAAACGCTCCAGGATAGCTACTACATCTTGACACGGTTGGACCATCTCGAGTTCAATCTTTTGGAGGCAAATGGTATGTGCTTGTTCTTGTTGATGATTTCTCTAGATATTCTTGGGTGTACTTTATGGCATCTAAGGATGAAGCTTTTTGTCATTTTAGAAGTCTTGCTCTTAGGCTTTTCTGTTGATCATCCAGGAGCTCTCAAAGCTATTCGAAGTGATAATGGAACTGAGATTAAATTTTTTTCTTTTGATCACTTTTGTGCTGAAAAATGAATTGATCATCAATTTTCATCACCTAGAGTGCCTCAACAGAATGATGTAGTTGAAAGGAAAAAATAGAACGTTGGTTGAGATGGCTAGAACTATGCTAGATGAACATCACACTCCTAAGAATTTTTGGGCTGAAGCAATTTCAACTGCATGTTATGTTTCAAACCGTGTGTTTTTATATCAAAACTGGGTAAAACTCCTTATGAACTTCGGTTTGGACATAGGCCTACTGTTTCTCACTTTAGAGTTTTTGGATGCAAATGTTTTGTCTTGAAATCTGGAAATCTTGATAAATTTGAAGCTAGATCCAACGATGGCATTTTTTTTGGATATCCTGCTCATACTCGTGGCTATCGTGTGCCTGTTTAGGAGACTAACAAAATTGTGGAAACTTATGAAGTTACTTTTGATGAGGCTAGTCCAGGCACTAGTCCAAGTGATGCAGGTACAGGCGCAGATGTTCAGGGGGAGAAAATCTTTGAAGACATTGATGATGATGTTGAAGATGAGGCCTTGACTCTTCCTAATGCACAACAAGCTGTAGCACCTTTGGCACCTACTACTACATCACCTACAGCTAACCATCTTTAAGCTACAATATCATGTGTACATGCTGAAAATGAAGAAGGAGAAGGAGAAGTTTCAAAAGCCAAAGCTCCCTTGCACATTCAGAAAATGCATCCATCTGAACAAATGATTGGAGACCTAAATGAGAGAATCACCCGATCCAGGTTTATTCATTCTGATACTCATTCTCATTCTGCTTTAGTTGCTTCTTTTGAACCCAAAGATATATCTCATGCATTATCTGACGGATCTTGGATCAATGCCATGCATGAAGAATTAGAGAATTTTGATCGAAATAAAGTTTGGAAACTAGTTTCACCACCTCCTGATTTTAATGTTATTGGAACTAGATTGGTTTTCAAAAATAAACAAAGTGAGGACGGTGTTGTTGTTAGAAACAAGGCTAGATTGGTTGCTAAAGGTTTTACTCAAGTTGAAGGCTTTGATTTTTTTTGAAACCTTTGCTCTTGTTGCTAGAATTGAAACCATTATAATTCTTTTAGCATTTGCTGCATCTAAAGGTTTTAGATTATATCAAATGGATGTGAAAAGTGCTTTTCTTAATGGCTACATAAATGAGGAGGGGTATGTCAAGCAACCACCTGGTTTTGAAAATCCAAAGTTTCCAGATCATGTGTTCAAACTGTCAAAAGCTTTGTATGGTTTGAAACAAGCCCCTAGAGCATGGTATGATAGGCTAAAACCTTTTTACTTGAAAAGGGGTTTACAATGGGAAAGGTTGACAAAACTCTCTTTTTACTCAAGCAAGGCAATGATCAACTGTTCGTTCAGATATATGTTGATGATATTATCTTTGGTGGTTCCTCTCATGTTTTAGTGTCTAAGTTTTTAGAAACCATGAGGGACGAATTTGAAATGAGCATGATGGGAAAATTGACATACTTCTTGGGATTTCAAATCAAACAATCAAAAGAAGGTACTTTTGTTCATCAAAGTAAGTACACAAAAGACTTGCTACATCGTTTTGGGATGGAAAACAGCAAGCCAATCATGATACCCATGGAGAGCACTTGCACACTTGATCCGGATGAAGATGGTGAGCCGGTTGATCAAAAGGAATATAAAAGCATGATAGGTTCACTTCTATACCTCAGTGAATCAAGGCCGAATATACAATTTGCTGTGTGCTTGTGTGCTCGTTTTCAAGCTTCCCCACGTGCTTTACATCGACAAGCTGTCAAGCGAATTTTTAGGTATCTCCATGGTACTCAAGATTTTGGCATTTGGCTTTCTGCTTCCTCATGCATTAGTTTAAAAGCTTTCTCTGATGCTGATTTTGGAGGATGTAGAATTGATAGAAAAAGTACATCTGGTACATGTCATTTCTTGGGCAATTCTCTTATTGCATGGTCATCTAGAAAGAAATCTTTTGTTGCACAATCAATTGCTGAATCTGAATATGTGGCTGTTGCTAGTTGTTGTTCTCAAATTCTTTGGATAGTAGCTACACTTAAAGATTATGGGGTTATTTTGGATAGTGTTCCTCTTTTGTGTGATAACACTAGTGCAATTTGCATTGCTAAGAACCTTGTGCAACATTCTAGAACAAAACACATTAATATCAGATGTCACTTTCTTAGAGATCATGTAGAAAAAGGAAATATTGTGCTTCATCATGTGGATACTGAACATCAATTGGTAGACATTTTCACAAAACCTTTGTCTTCTTCTCGCTTTGCTTTTATTCGAGGAGAACTTGGAATTGTTCATCCAATGGGTTTGTTTTGAGGGGGAGTTTCCCTGCCAAGTTTTTACTTGATGAGCTTACTTTATCATATTTCTTTATATATTATGTAATTGAGCAATATATGATAATCTAAATTGTTTCACCTGAACTAAAAATGACATTGCGGAATTCCTTGGTCTGATTGCCTATAGCTAAATACTCTGTGATATCTTACTCTTCTAGGTTTGATATTGAATCTTTTTGACAAATTTGGGCTATGGAGCAAGTGTGTTTTCAGCTTTACTCTTTCATAAGACATTTTAATCTCTTTTGCATGTTTACAATCAAAGAAAAAGGGAATCAGTAAAAAAAAAGGTTGTTAAAAGCAAAGGCCTCAAGTTATGTGCTTCAGGCATGTTTTCCCTAAAAAAAGATAAGATGTATGCTTCAAGCATGCCATTCCCTCCAGATAAGATGTATGTTTCAAGCATGCCACTCCAAGGAAATAAAAGAAGTATGCTTCAAGCATGCCACATGCAGTTTTGTGACACCACGGAGTGTCGTAGTCTTATAAAATATGGATGTTGAGGTCAAAACATTATAAAATATGTAAATGGAGGTTAAAACTTTAAGTTATGCCGTTTATAGCGTGTTTTTGGGCCGTTTTCGGGTGTTTGGGCCTCTCCGGGGGACTTTGGGCCTTGGGGGTTGAGTTGGGCCTCAAGTGGAAGGGTTTGGGCCCAAGGGGGGGACTTTTGGGCAGCCAAATCTGGCCCCCACCCTTAGGTGCGCCCCAAACTCCCTCTCCCAACCCTAGCCGCCACCCCCTAGCACCCCCCATGCGCCTCCACCCTTCCCCTTCCTCTCCATCTTCCCCCATGGCGCCACCACCCCTCAACTCCCCTCTCCACCTCCCTTGCTGCCCCTAGGGGAGTTCTCCACCTCAACACCTCGAAGATCCGTCCATTGGAGCGCTCCGCGATGAGGAGATCCGGTGGATTTGGAGCGAGGAAGGAGATCGCGCGAACCAGGAGGAGATCCGTTGGGTTTTCGTGCGTCGGGCGAAGGTATGGCCATGGGACTCCTTGGAGTTGGGCTAGGTACTGTTCTAAGGATCATTATCATATTTTTAGATCAATTGGTGGTGCTGGAATTGAGTAGATTGGATTAGATCTAAAAGTTGCCACGTTCTCTGTTTCGGGCAGCATGAGCAGTCGACCTAGGGCTTAGGTTTTCGCCAATTTAGATTCGGAATCTGGTCGTACGGATGTTGAAGAAGTTGTAGATAATTTCATTATCTTTCAGTGGATATAAAGAACGTCCAATTCCGCCCAGCCGTTTGAAAGTTATAGCTGTTTTACCGAGCGTGTTAAAATCTGTGACGTAATTGGATCAGATCACGGTATTTTGTAGATTAAACAACTTTAGAGTCCGAATCAGTCTTTCCCTATACCTAGAAAAAGTTGGAAAGTTTCCTAAGCTACGCGAGGATGTACTCGTTTAATTGATTTGGAGTCTTAGAACCTAAGTTATGCCTTTTGGAAGGCTGCTGTCCCGACGGGACAGAACCGCTGTTTTTGGGTTTTGCGAGTAGTTGGCAATGTCGGGGTAGATGAGGGTTTGCGTACTATTTTTTGGTCATGATTGTGAGTGTGTGGTCCCTATGTGCAGGTGGTGTGACCCCGGGAGGGCCTTCTACTTCTCGCCAATCCGTCGCCCGTGGTTGAGGCAAGTGTATTGTAATGGATAGCGGTTTGTAGGTTGCTAGTTGAGACTAGATGAAGATTGAATATATGATTTGAACACTTGCCATGCTTTAATGATTGCCAATGATATGATGAGTATGCCTACTATGTTATGATGACATGTGTTAATGTACAAGTTAATTATGTTGTTGGCATATTGGCATACATGGCATGTTACATGGCCCGGGCAGTGAGAAAGTCATAACTAGTCCGGGGAAGGTCGGTGAGAAAGTTATGACTAATCCGGAGAGCCAATGAGTAAGTCCTACATTATGATTCCATTCACCGCGGTGAACGGAAGCGAGGAGTAGGCACCCTCCATCTTCGGGATGGAAGGGGGGAGAGGGTGCACACCGACGGGTGTGTACTCAACCATACCGGTATGAGTTTCCAAGGAGACATGAGCATAGCATCGCATTGCATATATAATGAGGATGATAATGATATGTGATCATGAATGAGATGGTTTACATGATGTGGGATGTTATTGCCATGTAATTGTTCGTGTTGTACCATTGCAATATGCTTGCTGAGTTTTGAACTCACGCTTGTATTTTCTTGTTGTTTTAGGTACCATGAGATCGGCATGCGGGGAAGGGAATTAGCCACACTTCCACACGTAGCTTCACTCATTTGATTCCACAAGTCATTCAATTAGTTTTTGATAATAAACTGTGTGTGATGATTATTGCTTTAAGGTTTAGCTTTGCTTTATGAGAGTCTTATTGTTCGTTTGGCGCATGGAGACATTAAATGCTTGAAAATAGACTTATATTGTGGTTAAGTTTTGAATTATTGCTGTTTTAGTTGTCTCTCATATTGCCTTATTGCTATACTGTTGTTGCTCCTTTAAATCATGTTAAAACAAAGGAGATGCTGCCGAAATCTCGGGTTTTAGCATTTACTCCTTTGCTGTAATTTACCTTAATTCATTGTATTTAGATGTTGTTTAGCTTATGTTTGGTAGCATTCAGGCATATTAAATGCCGGTGTGTTACAGTTGGTATCAGAGCGGGCTGTAGGTCCTTGGAATGTGTATTTTTAGTGTCATGCTATAGGGTACAACTAAAATGTGATGTGGAATAACTTAGAAACATGGCTTACGTCTTAACTAAAATTTTGTCATAGGATAGCAACATTAAAACTTGCAAAAAGTGGTATAACTAATCTAAAATTTGACACACATGGATGCACAGTAGGAAGGGTATGGGTGTCGTTGTTTACGCTTAAATGTTGTATTTAAGCCTTGTTGCTAAATGCTATATTTGATATAGTATCTTTGCTATGTGTATGAGAGAATTGAATTGAATTGTTCGTGTTATTGTGTTAAAATGGGGTTGTGGTGCCAAGGAGTTTCGCCACCTCTCTTTATTCATAGTAAGTGGTGAGGTTTGACTATGTGGCCGGTTAGTGCCATCACCAA